>JAZAYU010001259.1:0-66506 GCA_038501625.1 Corbicula japonica | reverse complement strand
CCCTTTTTCAACTATTTCAAGCACACTTATGGAATTAACCCTTTACATTTAGAATTCACAGTGGCACTGTTTGTGCAGTGTGGCCGCCGTTCAGAGTTCCCCATTTAGAATTCACAGTGGCACTGTTTGTGCAGTGTGGCCGCCGTTCAGAGTTCCCCATTTAGAATTCAAAGTGGCACTGTTTGTGGCTGCTTTTTAAAGTCCCCCATCTCTTGGTGAGCAAATACATGTAAAGTCATAGAGATGTGAGCTTTCTTTACTTTCACTTTGATTCGTTGGTAATTACAAGCAATAACTTTTTTCTTCAAACCATGATATCTCAACAATGGCGAAAGCCCAATACAATGTTGACCTTTCTTACTACATGTACATTCAGCTATTTTTGCTAATCTGGCTGCTTTTTTCCTATTTTACGAACCGGCAACCTATTGTAATAAAACATTTACATAATATATCGAACGCAATTTTGCAAATGTTAAAAAGGGAAAACTTAAAGCAATAAAATTTCAATAATATAAATCCTTAACAGATACATTTATTGTTGACATATAAATGATAGAACATCATCAAGATAGACTCGTTTGATACAAAAGAAAAAAAACATTCAGTGATGGGTTTTGTAAGTTGCTTATAAATCAGATTCGTCGATCCGGCATACATCAAAACTTGAAACACTTTCTATTCTAGTGCTTTTTTTGCTCGTTTTGGTTAGTATTGTTGTTGCAATGATCTCTGGAACAATCTTAATAAATTTAAAGTGGAAATCCTACCATGATACATGTCAATTAATAAGATATACTTTTAACACCCGGCAAATCAACCGGTTTACCATAGCGGTAAACGTTTTGCACGTTGAAGCATCCGATACATGATACATTTAATCATTAGTGATCTCATAATATTCATTTGGCTATCAAGTGGTGAAAAGCCAGTCCTTCTAATCATCCATGCTTATGTTCATCTGATTTAAAAAAAGTACTTTATTTTTCTTTATTAACTTAAAATCAATACTTTGCAATGATTTAAGTAGAAGAACTCTATTCTTTAAATGTCAATAAATGTAATTAAATATACGGTAAATGCGTATCTCTAGGTTTATAAGTCAGATCGGGTTTTTTTTAAACTATACAAACAAAATCTGAATGTAAAATTGTAAACCGAGTTTAGTGTTACTCTGTATTTGTTTGGTTGTTGCGACGGTAGCAATTGTTGGAGACAGTTGAAAGGAATGAGATCACACTGTTCTGAATCATCAACATTTCCATCAGTTAATTATGTTTGAATAATTGAACATTTTGTAAACTGTAAATGTCGTTTTCTTTAAGGCCAAGAAGAAATAGTTATGCGACATGTTCTATGTACCATAAACTATCGCCGAACTCCGGTGATGCCAGTTAAGCTTTGAAATAGGGCGATACGTTCAGCAAATTGAAAGCCAGAATTCTTAAAAATTCAGACGTAAACATGTAAATAAAAGTGATAAATCTACTTTTTAAAATGTTGATCATGTTACTGCAGCAATATAGGATATACGCGATATATGATAAATCCATTTTCTGTATTAGAAAGCTGGGATGTAAGTTGTAGGAACATAACTATCATAAATATTTAATTAGTTATTTTATTAAAATTATGATAACTGATTTTAAATTCATCAGCCATTTAATTCTTAATTTAAAATGCAAATCAAGTTAAAGAGATAGCGGTATGTAGAGTGTTTATGACGTCCTACTAGACAAATAAAACTATATCAAAACAGACCTTTGAACCTTTGAATTCAACAATTTAAAAAAAAGTATTAACATTTTTCGGGAATATAGAAAACGTTAATCTAAAAGTCTTTCAATTAAAATAAATAGCAACCAAATCATTAATGTTCTTAATAAACAAACTCAAGAGCGATATGTTTGTATACTACAACGAAGGAGTGAAAAATATAATCGTTAATTTTGCGACTGTGAATAATATTTAAGAATTATCAATTTAGCACAGAGTAACGGTCGACAATTATCTGGATGTTAAACTTAAAGATGATGAAAACGTTATGCTACTAAGTTTAAGCTGTGAAAGCCACGTTGTAAAGTACGTCACATATCTGTTCAAATACTTGATATAGAAATCGAAATTTCGAAGAAACGTTCGCTCTTTCCTAACGACCTTGCTTTGCATAGGCTACAAGACCTTTAAAAATATGTACTAAATTTAAAATGTAAGGAACATACATTTTCTTGCTGTTATTTCTAACTTATAAGAAAACTTGAATTATTTGATGACTGGCAATATTCATCAACAATGACAAATATCGGTATAAGAAACATACACAATAGTATACAAACACAGTTACAAATGCTACTGATAGAATGCAATATATATTCAAACATATGAACTTATTATTTCAAATGTATAATATATTTAAGACTCTGTGCAGTTTAGATGCATTTGGCAAACTTAACTGTTGTTGCGTTGTTGTGATGTTACTTACTGGGTTGCCCACTATTAAAATGGGAATGGAACTGAAATAAAAAAAAGAATATATATCGATTTTTTTCCCGAAAAATATCACTACTTGTTGTAAGTTGCAACATGACTGTCTATGCTACACATTGACTGGATAAAACAAATACTTATGCAATATGTGTCGAATAACAAAATCAACAAGTGGATCAAGCCAATCGAATAAACTTCTGGGCACTTGTTAAGAGTTTAACATAATCTTAGTAAGGTCCAAGGTGGATCAGACGACGACATGCTAGTCTTGACACAACTGGATATAATAAGGAAATCAATTAAAGCCACACATTGATATTCAGTCTTGGGTAACAATGATAACAATTTAAAGTTTAAAGCAAACTGGATAAGGGTTAGTGACAACAACGCAAAAACTAGAAAATAAATATAACGATAACGTGAGCCTATTTGGCAAGTATGCATACACGGGTATAGAAATTTGACAACAGATGAAACCAGATATGTAGGCTTTAAAGACTGAAATGAAGCTAACAGCAATTATCGGCAAAAGGTATTTACTTTATCGGGACATAGTACACGACGTTAGTAAATTTTCAATTTACAAATTCTTCTTAAAACCACATTTAAAACTCACACTTAGCTCCCAGGTAGAGGCAGTATAATTTAAAACTCAACGTAGCGCTATTTGTGTAGTGTGGCGGTCGTTAATTTTCTCCCCGTACATATAGTCAGTAAAATAATCCGTTACTGATGTCATGCGATGTTACAGATTATTAGGGCTATCCGATCAACCTTTTTGGGAGTTTTCCCGACAAGATCAGTTGTTAGCGTTGTCGACATTGCATGGCTAGGCGCTGTCGACGTGACGGTACGGGTTCGCTTCCAGGCAGAGGCAATACAATTTGTATATAGAAGTTTTATATTCGGAAAAGTACTACACAGTTCAGCTAGACTTGCTTTGTACTTGCTGATTTAAAGCACCTTTGTCTATAACAAATTGCACGTTTTTACAACTTTACAACAGACAATTTTATTTTGAAAGTATCGATTTAGGTTTGTGAAATGCAAACGATATTTTAATAATTGTCGTTGTGGGGTAAACTGGTACAATGTCGTTAAACAAATGAATCACACGGTTAGGGCTACAAACTTTGCAAAAATCACTATTAGACCCCCGAACCAGTTTCTTTGTGTCAATTCTAATTCTGAACCATAAAACAATGTAGAATGATACTAAACTTCTCGGAGCGGTTATTTATTTATCGTCTAGCAACATAAAAGAGAAATGAACAAAGAATTGACAAAAGAAAAAAAGGAAGGTTTTACTAACATAACTTGGTGCCTGTCCGTCGAACAAATCTGAAGTTCATTGACACTTAAGTCCATATCAAATGCAGAGAAATGACATGTACTGGTCATTTGTGATCAATTGTGATGCACTAAGAAATTAAACAAAACAACAACTTCTTGTTGCTTGTTTCTTGTTCACATCTATAGTGTCATTCGATGTTATCGACAAGAATAAAGCAGGTATATATTTCATGCAAAGTAAATTCAAAACGCAATCAACGTACAAAGCTGCAATCTAATCACGGATACTATCTAATGTATTCATGTTAGCTAGTCCATGTAATATATGGTGAGATTAAAAATACCTATTGGAGACCTTAAGTACAATTCACATAACGTCAATCCTTTTATCCAGTGCTACATGTTGGTTATGCCTTTCAATCTGTAGCTATCTTGACTATGGACAAAGTCAAAATAACATTCGACAAAGTTGAAATAACATCCCGGGGGTTTTCTCAGTATGAATGAAGGGGAATTTAACAGTATTACACGTTAGGTCTGTCAGTGTTAGTGTACCAATATCACTTGTTTTCTTGCACCCAGGTTCATTCCAAATTTATTTGAAAGCTGCTAAACAGTTATTTACTTTTTTATTCATTTCGCCGGAATAGTACCATGCGTTTCTTATTTTCAATAATTCAAGTAAAATTACAACACTATACTCTGATTTTACGCATTGAGCCTTACTTATTTATAGATTTTTGGAATATTCCACAAAATAGGGAAGTTAGATATCCCCATCACAGCTCATATACTAGAAGAATTGTACAGACCAGTAACAAAAGGTTTCATGGCCGTGACAGTAACGCTTATGAATTCTGATAATATGTCCTAAGTGTTGTGTGTTCGCATCCCATAAGGTGATTTCATTTTTTTCTGATTTGAAATGTCGTTTTTTTCCAATACATTCAAGAAAATGTCATTAAACCGTGCACAGTTCGATTACAAGCTTTCATCAAATGAAATGATGTCGCGATAGACATAGAAGCTTACCCACAGTTTTCGAACGATGTCAATACAGTGTACAAAATGGTTTTGAATTACGTAAATTAAAGAAAGAGAATGTTATGGAGGATATGTTAACTACAATTGTTTTCAGAACGTCAGGATTCACAGGTGTTAGCGCCCCTTTGGTGCAGATGTCTAAGGGGCACGACAAGCTGCTCTACAAAAATCTATTGTTAAAAATGAAACGAACATGAACACACTTTAAAGGGAATTGCAGAAAATAAAGATAAAACAACTCAATAAATAATATCATATGAACTAATAAATATTATGAAAAGCAAATGAAAGACAAAAATAAAAATGTTACTGTTACTGGATTCGAACTTGCATTGTTTTGCATCATAGCCCGAGATCTTCATCCACAGAGTTATTACGTCGTAAATAAATACCTGCTGCTTTGAACAGGTGTTAATGTCATTTAGTTAATCAATTTAACGGTAACTCTGTTAATTGACGCACTTTACCTATTTACAATTATAACAGTGGACTTGTCCGAAAGGTCACAGCTCACGAGTCAAAATCGCCCCCAGCTAGAGACACTTTCATTATAAAGCATGTAGGTGAAAGACGCGTAAATCAATTGTTTATTTCTTACTCGGTGCGTTATTATTTACCTAATTTGCCGATTCATCGTTTTCTTTCCATCAAATCTCTAAGTCAATGAATGGCATTTGGTATTATAATAGTTATTTTCTCGGTGTACACAAAACATCGATGTGCATTATACGTCGACAAGTATCTACCAGTCATTCATACTGAAATATGATATTGCGGGTCAAGATTGCAAATTACGCAGTAAAACATATCATACAACAACAAAAACCAACAATAAAAACATTTTAAATATCTTACATGATATTGTATTAAAATAAGATATAACGACACATTGTCAAGTGATTATCAAACAAATGAAAACCATAGAACAATTTTTTTCTAATGAACAGTTTCTGTTTTTCATATGCTGAGAAAACTATTTTCTATTAGATGCTAAGCATGTCGAAAAAGAACTAACTAATGTAGTTAGCTAAGATAGAAATTGCATACTGGTGTTTTATTTAGCCATGTCGGAAAAAACTAATGAATTTCAATAAGACAATCCTAGATAGGAATTGCATTCAGGTGCTAGGCATGTCGAAACGAATAAAAAGAACTAATCGAGTTCAATAAGGCAAGCCAAGTTACATAGAAATTGCATTCGAGTGCTAGGCATGATTAAAAAAATGAAATAATGGAGTTTAATAAGGTAAGACAAAATAGAAATTGCATTCGGGCGTTAGGTATGTAATTGAAAATGAAATTATAATGTTGTTCAGAAAGGCATGCTAAGATAGTATTTGGCGATTATTCGTTAACTGTTTCGCATCTGCATTTGTATATAAGGCATGCAAACAAAAGTACTTGAAGATCTGCATTTATTATTTTAGTAAAAACTAATATACACTCGGGCATAAGCCATGCCAAGATAGGAACTTACTAAGTTGAGTATCCGGTAATAGGGAAAACGGATGCTTAATAGAAATTTACGAATCCGATTAAGGCTAATTATGAATTCGAATGCTAGGCATATTAAGTATTGAAGTTTAACCACAGATTATGACAACATCTAAATGTGGCAGGTCTCTCTTTCTCTCCCACTAAAATCATGATGTAATTGATTACTTTCAAATGTGACAAACAAAGGTTAAAGACATCTAACTGACATATAACATCACTACTATAATAATACAACGCTAGTATAAATGCGGTATCCTTAGCTCGTTGATTTGCGCACCCGCTATTTTAAGGTTCAGTACACCTGACAGTCTCAGCAGGTCTACAGTCCTATCGCGTTGATACATTGAAAAACAAAACACGCGTAATTTGAGGGAGAAGTAAAGTTAACGATACCAACCCTATTAATGTCCTATACGGGAATGCAATCGACTTGGTACGGTTAACTGCACAAACATCATAGTGCGGTAAAAATGTGAATTATGCATATCAGGAATTGCCACATTCAGAAAAAGCAGCCTCTCCACACAGTCAAGAAGAAGAGAGGGAGAGAGCATGGTTAATAAAATGATCAGTTTAAAAAAGGACACCGCATACAATTAACAAACATGAGAACCCGAGGGGTTACCGCCTTGGAACGGTCAGTGTCAATTAAATTGCCAATAGGGGTTTAAATCAGGTTCTAGGGTGCATCAACTTCACACTTGCCCCAACAGGTTCTCATATTACAAAACAAGTACAAGATGTCTTGGTGAAATAACTCCAACCCACTTATCAGCTCAACAATGCTGCATGCAAAAGCACACTAAAACACAAGAAGCTAATAGAATTACAAAGCCAAAGGGCGGGTACTCAATGATCTTACCGAGACCAGAGCTCCTGGAGTAAAATCAGCAAGAACACGATGACAGGGATAAAAGAAACAAATCGAGCTTCTAGGTTCTTTTCTTTTAAGAGCAACCAAAGAGGTAAGCATTATGATCAACTGTAAACGTTTTAATCTCCAGGCCTGCAGAGCGCTGGAAAATATCATGCTGGTAACCTTTAAGATACATGCAACTGTCTCAGACCCACTTGATACTCTAGAGGTACGAGTAGATCGTATTGATAAAGTAAATTGCACACACGCCATTGTGAGTTTATGTACATGTAATGGGCTCGATTTCGCTTATGTCCTAAACGGGTATAAGCGACCACGTGTTTCGGTAAACTGCAGGATCGGCATTATGATGTTAACCGATTAATTTTTTTGGGGTGTTCTCCTGGTTAGCTCAGTTGGTTGCAGTAATTGCAGGGCTTGGCGCTGTCGTCGTGACGGTGCGGGTTCAAACCTAGAGACACTATCATTTTAAATGCATGTCGATTGAACAACGTCTTCGATATCTTACCGAAACCTTCGATATGTTACCAAAACAAACAATTCTCAAAAATCTTTATCTAAACACGAAAGTAAAACTAATTGCAAGTACCCGCTATTTGACAGTAAGATTTACAATATAATATAGCAAATACTTGTCCCAACTTTATCATGTTTTAAACGTGCCATATTTAACAACATTTCAATTTACAAAGGGACGACCTTACCACAAAAAATGTTCTCACTTCTCTTCTACCTTTTGTAAATAACATATAGCTGGAAAACTAATCGTCTCGCGTTCTCCGCTGAATAATGTCTATTCAATTTAAATATTGATCAGTTTTATTGAATTTTAGCTAATAAAGTTATTTGTATTTATGTCGAATAAAAATGATCGGTCGCCAAGCTCGCTCTTAAGAGATTTACTATTGTGTTTGATTGGAAGAACGGATCAATGTTTAAACTGTACCGTTACTGTCATGACATACCACTGGCATAGAAAATAGAACTTAATATATCATCAATATTAAAAAATCATGTGAACTTGTACATGCTTTTTCTATTTCCTTTAATATGTTTAGACTAATGAATCTTGATTAAGTATGATAGGAGTCGTTCTATATCGTACACTTATTGTACATGTTAATTTATCGCAAACCAATTTTTAATGGACAGACGGAAACAAAGCTCATTTTAAGCTTTTCGTACTCAGGTGAGCGAAATGGCGAGTATAAATTGTTTTAACGATCTAGTTTATATGTTTCAACGTCAAAAATGAATCTAATATTTTTACTATATAATGATTAATTCTATAAACAACTAAACGTTCTATGTTTAATAATTTTATTAATTCTTTTAAATTATTTCCCTACATGACTTTGTGAAAGTGAACTAGTTTTGCCAATCTTGTTTTATTAATAATTTGTTGTACATGTGTTTTATCGGTTTGTCACCAAAAAAAAATACAAATAGGTAGCAAAATACATGTTTGGTAGTTTTCCAGTCCAATAAAATAACCGTCGTAAATATTTGCTTCGATACGACATTGATAGAGGGCAGGGCTTCAGCTAAAGCATGCGCAGTTTGATATATACCACTGCATAACCGGCGTATATATTTGCTTCGATACGAGAGTCGGCAGTTGGAGATTCAGTAAATATTTGCGCATCTTTACATATATATACAAATATAGTGACATACTATAAGCGTTGTAATCACAATTGTTTGTCTAATTGATTTAAAACTCATACAATAAAGATGATATTAAATTATTAAGATATAACCCGGGTATAAATAATACAAGAATATACTTTAAATTAGAAAAGCGTTCTACGTATCGAACGACAGTGTTGAACAGGAATTAACTTATTCAAGTGCATGCGTTTGGAACCCTAGAAACTTAAAAATATGATTGTATAAAGAAAGTGTTTTTTTTTTCTAAATTGTTTTATTACTTATGTTGGAGTTAAAATAGTTTAATTGCTTATGTGGAATTTCTCAATACCGGTACGTATAATTTTACGAGAAACAAATTCAGTTTTTGTTTTGTTTTATCCAAAATGACACAATACAACAACTTGTTTACACGTCAGATAAATGGTCCGTTTAAATCAGGTGGTTCCATGTGACCTGGTTCAAATTGGCCATATTTACACAGTGTTTAAGGTAAGACCTGTGTAATGAATACCTTTATCCAGAAGAGTATCCAAGGGAGGTAACTATAGTAGTAAATTAGCCAAACTCCCCGCAGTGGTTACTTCCCCTTACAGTTGCAAGAGGACCAGGGTTCAAATCCTACTGGAAGCTTTTTTTTTTTGTAAGCCTAGAGCTTAAATAATTGGCATATTTCTTTTTTTTCCTGTGTAATTCTGTCATTTAATAAAACATTCTCATGATTTAAACTAAAATAAGCAAAATAATCAAGATTAAAGGGGTTTTCGCTATCAGAATAGTGTTTATTCAAGTCATCAATTTGAAAATTTCTAAAACTGGACGGTAAACTTCTCTGAAATTTTGTTAAAATTTTGTTTAAGGTATATAGTTAAAAAATAGTAAAGTTTGGTATATTGCACCAATCAGGATTTTGCACAATTTTCATTAATTTAGTCTCGTGAAATATAAAAAAATGCATTTTTTAAATTTATTTGGTCAAAAAATGTCATTTTAAGATATATTATGTATTTATATATTATATCTTAAATTGGTTTAGTAAAATATAACATATTTTTGATACACTGTAAAAAATTAAGGTTGAATTTATCAATAACAAAAAAATTTGTCACCGATTAAAGAATTAGGATACTTTCACGTTTTTTCTCACTTTTTTAAATAAAAAAGCTAAAAATCTCAAAAACTACACGGTGAAAATCATTAAAATTTTGCATACAAGTCAGTGGTATGAAGCAGTTGATGAAAATATAATCAGATGTTGGATTCTTAATAGTGCTCATTACACAGGTCTTACCTTAAATTCGAAGTATGTCCTGTAACATTTTATATACTGTATATTAGTGTAAGCAAAAGAGAATCTATAATTGGTATTCGGCGAAGATCAAGGTATCTCAACCCGAGGGTAATGCTTTCCAGACGGAAACGAGTTTGTGCCGAGTTTCCGTCTGGAAAGCATTGCCCGAGGGTTGGGATACCGAGATCTTCGCCGAATACCAATGATTGATTATTTTTCTCACTTACTTCTTAAAAATTCAAACAAAATTCTTTAAAAAAAAAAAACGCAAGAATTTTAGAGAACTATTTCTTTCGCGTAATTAATATGGTGCGCAATAATACGAAAGTACGCGAGCTCGCACGCGGAGTGTTAGATAAGGCCATGCAAGATAAGGAAATCTCACACGGTTAAAAATAGAGATTTTTCTGTCTAGTAAGTGAGAAATATTTATATATCATGGCTCCCAGGCTGGACAAAAAGAACGTATTGAATTTAAAACATCTCTGTCAACGGAATACTGTAATGATCAAATTATTTCAGACTATATCTTAAAAAATATGTAGCTAATTTCTTTTTAAATACTTATTAGTTTGTTAAAATTGGCAAGTAAATAATAATGAAAGTGTACTATGTAAATGGATACAACCAGCCTAATATGTTCCTTGTTCAAAAACAGTTGTCAGAGTTTATGATTCTTATAAACTCATGGTCTGTTTTCCTCTCTACTTTTTTGCTGCGTGGGGCGACTGGTTGGAGCAATTACTGATATGCTTATTTCACTTTTTCCATTGCGTTGATTATGTTTTTGATTGGTTAATGTTGTTTTCATAACAACAAACTTATAACAACAATTTTAAAAGTAATGCTCGTTTTAAAAATCACTGTCGTGATCGAGCACCGGCACGGACTTTTCGGGCACCGGTATTGCCATACAATATGGCGGACTGTTTAAATCTGAAAGGTACGTGTATAGAGTTTACTTCGCTGAATAGATCACAGGCCTTTTCCTCGGTTGTCAATTCATTGCATCATTTATGAAATCATATATGTAACAAATGCACATGCTTTTGATATTGGAAAAGCTTTGATTGTGGTTTGACAGAATGCAAATTTGAACCGAGAGATGTGATTTGTTTTGGGCAATACTTTTTATAGAACAACTGATCCGCAAAAGCTTCAACTGTGATGGCTTCTTATTGTATTTTTCTTCAAAATCCATCAGTCCAAATGCTTTAAAATTGTTTAGATACTATTAACTGGCTTACTTTCTGTTTTGACCATACACCGGTATGGTCAGCACGCACCGGTTCAAGAATTCCGTCAAATTGTACACATTGTTGATAAAAAGGCACCGGTTCGGTCACATTTTACATTTTGTATACGGTTCGGTCTCCATTATTTCTACCTAAAAGATACCTCTGTGGTACTACATGTTTAAAATAAAGGTTTCTTTTCTAAAAGACAACAGGAAAATTTAAGAAAGAGGTATTTAAGGGTTGACTGTTATAGAACATTTTGGTTTATTTCGGATATGGTAGGTTATTATTCTGGTCAAAACAGAATGTAAGCCTGTTTACAGTATCCTAACAATTTCAAAGGATTGGGACTGATGGATTTTGAAGAAAAATACAATAAGAAGTCAACACAGTTGAAGCTTTTGCGGATCAGTTGTTCTATAAAAAGTATTGCCCAAAACAAATCACATCTCTCGGTTCATATTTGCAATATGTCAAACCGCCAAATTAGACTGGAATTTTAAAAGAATCAAAGCTTTTCCAATATCAAAAGCATGTGCATTTGTTACATATATGATTTCATAAATTATGCAATGAATCGACAACTAAGGAAATGGTATGTGATCTATTCAGTGAAGTAAAATCTATACACATACCTTTCAGATGTAAACAGTCCGCCATATTGTATGACAATACCGGTGCCCGAAAAGTCCGTGACGTTGAAAATAGCTTGACTTATATTAAGAAAACACATGCAATTTTATAATTATAGTTTTATTTCCTGATAGAATGTCTTTGACTTAATTTATTGTGCAGCTGAGTTTGGTTAGATCGACATTGTTAGTAACAGTACTTTCCCTATTGCTACTGCTGTTTGTATGCAGCTAGACATGCCCTAGAAACTGACTTATATATGAATACACGAAGCTTGTGCTAATTAATTACATTTAATTACTCCTGGTAGAATGTGTACATGTATTTGTGTCCACTATCAGTTTTGTTTTTATTCAGGACATGATTCATGTTTTACTTGAACCAGGTAACACGGTTCGTTTGTACCATTATAGTACTAAAACAGATCTCTGACCTGGTATACACTGACCTCTAAAACTGAAACCGAATATTAAAATAATTAAGACATATAAAACTCGCTCTTATTGCGGTGATATAGATGTTTCGATTGCTTTAAAACTACCAAAAATGTAAACAAATGGACAGACATTTGTGGACGGAGTTAAAACCTATTCCATTGTATATTAAATTAATTAAAACAAACTTTTGTTGGCGAATGGACTTTTTTCTTTCTTCATACTAGTTGGCTGCGTTGGATGGCTGTGTTTCCGCTTTCTCATTCTATGCTTGTTTTGTTTAAAATATTATGAGAAATATAATAGTGTACACTCTTTATGTTCATTATGTCTTCACTTTACTTGACAGACTTGAGACTTGAGACACCATGACGATTGCTTTTTTTATTACTACTATTTTGCGATCAGTTTACTAAATACTACCGATATTAGATATTTTCCACTACTCAAAGAGCGCACGACTAAGGTATTACCAAACTTCAACTCGTTAAATTGTGAATACCAGGACAGAACACGCCTTCATGATTTTGTTTACCTTATTTCAAACGACAACCCACGAGGTTCAGAAACAGACCAGTGTATCTACATGTAGACAATCGAGCATCAGCGAGGTTCAGCCGCAAAGCCGATATGACCAGCTGTATCCATCGAGCATACGATAAGCTAGGACGTTAACCCCGATGCAAATATAACTTGCTGTATTCCGAAAACGATCAACTGAAGGGCTGAGCTATCAAGCTGTAAGAAGACGTTTAATAATCCTCGAGGTTCTTCTTCAGACCCTTATCGTAAGCATTTATCAAGTGTCAATATCGTTTTTCGTCAGGTAAAAAGAGTTCAACTTGTTTCGGAAACATAATATGCTTCATGACGCATTTATTGAATCGAAGTTTGAATGTTCAAGTATCAAGTTACAACTATAACGACCTTATACTGGCTTTGAATGAACGATTTTATCATAAGAGGTCTTTTTAAAAATTCAATTCAGTAACATTATTTGAATAAACTCTAATATCGCTTGCACAGTGGAACACTATTTGAATTCGAATTGTTTTTGTTGCATATATGTATCCAATATGATCCACAACTTCAGTAAAAGTTCATTGTTAACAAGAAACTCTTTATTTCAGGACTGAGAGCAGCAACAACATTAAGCAATCGTCGATGTCAGGCGTGTACAGTGCATAGAGACATTCATAACAAGGAAAATATACGCGCAATAATGCAAATGAAAAATTGGATATCCAAACGTTTTCATCCATTTCTTATAACAAACGATTAAGCATTACATGACATCATCACTTGGATATGAACGTTGGTTACGTTACTTGTGTTTTAAGTGCAAAAGTCTCAATTGAAAAGAAAACAACATTAAATAACTAATTTAGCTATGGCAGGCCTGGCCCCCACTTTGACAAAGAAAGAGTTTAAAAATTGGGTGAAGGGGGCGCTGGCTCTCCTCTTTACTAAAGATGCCCTGACAGATTTTATCAGTGCGGAGGTTGATCGGCATCACCGGCGCTTGCTGCAGCTTGTACCGGCAGCTAATGTGCTTAACACGTGCAACTGTACGACTAATAACTTACCACAGTGTACAAGAAGTAGAAATCATACTCATATAGTTCCTGGCCCCAGACAGTTGTGTTCTCGTGGTGTTTGCAATATTCTCATGGATGGAATATGTAAAGATCATAGATTTAGAGGACCGTCGTGGAAAAATACAACTCCACAAAAATGGTGTACCGACGCATTTGAGGTAGCAAAATGTTTTTTCCCTACGGACGGATATTCTCACACAACATCGCTCTCAGAGACAGACTTCAACGGAATCGTGTCCGTGATCATCAATAACTTGTCCTTTTCAACACAAATACAAGACAACTTGGCAACGGAACCTAACATCTGCACAAAGGTATAGAAAGATAGAAACTAGCATTATAATATTTCAAATTTACTTTAGGTAAAATGCTTTCGTATTTTCAACAAAATTGTCGTAAACAAATAAAATTAAATAAAAACATGAACATGATGAATAATTGACGGCTGGAATCTGAAACATGTTACACACTGAAAAAAAAAACAACAACAACATATAACGCCTTTGTTAAGACCATGAACACTGGGAACAACTCATATTGAACCCGATATTAACACTGAAAATTATGTAAAGACGATAAGTTAACACACATTTAGAATGTTTTTCTTTGAAATATTAAAGTGTGTCTGATTTTATAGCATGAGACTCAAAATTAAAGTAAGAAACGATCATAAGTAACAATATACAGATAATGCAATTTATAACTGATGTATCATAAAGGTTTTGCGGCTATGAATATTTAATATATGTTGTGTTATAGGCCCGAAAGGTAGGTCGTGCAATTCGACACACAGCGGATCACTTACTGTCTGACAGTGACCTCAGAGACTACATTGATGATCTCATCAATCTTCTATGTGATCTTGCCTGCTTGCTGAACGATCCTTCGGCGCAGGATGCTGTCAGAAAACTAAGAATGGTATGAACTTAATATTTTGAACTCACTAACTTACTTAAGCATGTTTTAAATAAATAAATAAAACAAATTTAAATGAAGAAATTAAATACAACATTATTGTTTTTAAAAATCTCTGACTCTTAATTGCTTTAATGCTTACCGGTCTGAAATGGAATATATTTCGCTTATATGCCTTATTATATATTATATTCTGGTCTAAGTGTCGATGTCGTTTCCAGAGACTTGAACATTCTCTTTAGACCGCTTGTCGACTATTCTATTGTGGCCTAAGGGTCGCTGTCGAGTATTCTATTGTGGCCTAAGGGTCGCTGTCGAGTATTCTATTGTAGCCTAAGGGTCGCTGTCGAGTATTCTATTGTGGCCTAAGGGTCGCTGTCGTTTATTTTTTTGTGGCCTAAGGGTCGCTGTCGACTATTCTATTGTGGCCTAAGGGTCGCTGTCGAATATTCTATTGTTGCCTAAG
Organism: Corbicula japonica; assembly: GCA_038501625.1. Lineage (NCBI taxonomy): Eukaryota > Metazoa > Mollusca > Bivalvia > Venerida > Cyrenidae > Corbicula > Corbicula japonica. Next base: position 51,083 of record JAZAYU010001259.1, on the reverse strand, counting down.
GGGTGCTGTCGACTATTCTATTGTGGCCTTACGGTCGCTGTCGAGTATTTTATTGTGGCCTAAGGGTCGCTGTCGAATATTCTATTGTTGCCTAAGGGTTGCTGTCGACAATTCTATCGCGTCCTAAGGGGCGCTGTCGACTATTCTATTGTGGCCTAAGGGTCGCTGTCGACTATTCTATTGTGGCCTAAGGGTCGCTGTCGACTATTCTATTGTGGCCTTACGGTCGCTGTCGACTATTCTATTGTGGCCTTACGGTCGCTGTCGACTACTCTATTGTGGCCTAAGTATAGCTGTCGACTATTCTATTGTGGCTTAAGGGTCGCTGTCGACTATTCTGTTGTGGTCTATGGGTCGCTGTCGACTACTCTATTGTGGCCTAAGGGTCGCTGTCGAATATTCTATTGTTGCCTAAGGGTTGCTCTCGACTATTCTATTGTGGCCTTACGGTCGCTGTTGAGTATTTTATTGTGGCCTAAGGGTCGCTGTCGAATATTCTACTGTTGCCTAAGGGTTGCTGCCTACAATTCTATCGCGTCCTAAGGGGCGCTGTCGAATATTCTATTGTTGCCTAAGGGTTGCTGTCGACAATTCTATTGTGTCCTAAGGGGCGCTGTCGACTATTCTATTGTGGCCTAAGGGTCGCTGTCGACTATTCTATTGTGGCCTAAGGGTCGCTGTCGTTTATTCTTTTGTGGCCTAAGGGTCGCTGTCGACTATTCTATTGTGGCCTAAGGGTCGCTGTCGACTATTCTATTGTGGCCTAAGGGTCGCTGTCGACTATTCTATTGTGGCCTAAGGGTCACTGTCGTTTATTCTTTTGTGGCCTAAGGGTCGCTGTCGACTATTCTATTGTGGCTTAAGGGTCGCTGTCGACTATTCTGTTGTGGCCTATGGGTCGCTTTCGACTACTCTATTGTGGCCTAAGGATAGCTGTCGACTATTCTTTTGTGGCCTAAGGATCGCTGTCGACTATTCTATTGTGGCCTATAAGTCGCTGTCGACTATTTGATTGTGACCTTACGGTCGCTGTCGAGTATTTTATTGTGGCCTAAGGGTCGCTGTCGACTATTCTATTGTGGCCTATGGGTCGCTGTCGACTATTTGATTGTGGCCTTACGGTCGCTGTCGAGTATTTTATTGTGAACTAAGGGTCGCTGTCGACTATTCTATTGTGGCCTTAGGATCGCCGTCGACTACTCTGTTGTGGCGTAAGGGTCGCTGTCGACTATTCTATTGTGGCCTTAGGTTCGCTGTCGATTATTCTATAGTGGCCTAAGGGTCCCTGTCGACTTTTTTGGGGCCTAATGGTTGATACTGTTATAAGCGACTCGACTATTTTATACTGACCAAATTGATGTTAAGTACATGTATGACAGATATGTGAAGATTAAGCTTTTGTTCGGGTAGTTTAAATTTGGACATTGTTTATTTGTGTTATTTTATTTGCATAACTTTTTGAGGAAAAATGAATGGTGCTTATTTAATATTTAGAATGTTTATACTTTTGCAATAATAGCACAACCCTCAAAAGTTTATTAATTATTTTTTGGCCTAGTTTTTTTTTTCAATTGTTGAATTAAGTTAAAATAAACACGTGCACGTGTCATTCTTCTTTCATTTAGTTAAAAGCAAACGATCTTACAATAACTGAGAAGGACATAACCGAGGCACTCAAAGAAAACATCAGAGATACCTTCAGCGAGGAGCACAGAGATCTCCTGCAGAAAATCACTGATTATTACAGTAAACTACAGGCGGATTCTGTCGCCGAGATTGACAGGATTGTAGCTGTCAGAAAAACGGAACTGGAGGAGCACGCGAGTAGACTCAAGCACAAACTCACGGATGATATCACCAGGCATGCAGAACTGAAGAAGCAGAAAATGGAACAGTATGACGAAATGAAGAAAAAGAAGGAATTTGAAGAGAGACTCAAAGGTTATTGAAACTCCTTTCTTAAATCTATATTAACCTAAAGAAATGACTAGAATAAGGTGGTGGCTGGATATTTAATAAAATAATTTTAATGTTAAACCGGTCCACGCCGAGGATCGAACCCACACTCTCAATGTCACAGAGGCATCGACGTGTGACATTCCTTAACAATACAGCACACCATGCTATGTTTTTTGTTTCTGTCCGAATAACAGTTTAAACAGTTTGCAAAGATTGTTGTGGGGGTGGGTGGGCATGGCAAGATACATGAACTAATTACATACATGTGAATTGCATGTACCAACCAATACACTCGGACTAGTATTGGTACATGTAATGCAGTGAATGGAATACAATATGGCAAATTCACTAGCCTAGGTTTTCTTTTTCGTATGAACTCATTTAAAGGTTGAATTGATGTATTTTTGCATTCTCTGGTGTATGAGAAACTTTTGGGTTTAGATTTAGATCGGAGTCCGGTTTTGAGACTCCAGCTTGTGATTAATTAGTTGCTTCAGATCGGAGACCAGTCTTAAAACCCCAACTTGTGATTGGTAAGCTGCTTCAGTTTGAAGACGTGTCTCGAAACTACAGCTTGTGGTTTGTTAGTTACTTCAGATCGGAGATCAAAGATCAGTTTGTGAATTGGTGACTGGCCCTGCTTCAGTTTGAAGACCAGTCTCGAAACACCAGTTTGTGCTTGGTTAGTTGCTTAAGATCGGAGACAAGTCTCGAAACTCCAGTTAGTTATTTGTAAGTTGTTTTAGATCGGAGAACAGTTTCGAAACTCCAGCTTGTATTTAGTTATTTGTTTCAGATCGAAGACAAGTCTCGAAACTATTATTAGTGATTGGTTAGTTGCATTAAATCGGAGACCAGTCTCGAAACTTAGGGTGTGTTTGGTTAGTTGCTTCGGATTTGTGGCTAGTCTCGAAGGAAAAAACATAACGTTTGATATAATAATACATACGTAATGCGTAAAACTTAAAATTTAAGTTAAAAGGCGACGCAGAAAAAATATCATCATACCTCCTTAAGCAAGTACTATGTTGTTTGTGCGTTGTGTAAAACAATGATGCCGTATGTGCTGGAGAGTTGTATAAGGTGCACGTATGACCGAACATTTGTCACACTGTTACAAGTTTAACCAGGGTAGCTGGTTTTACTACTCACACTTATGAAGCTCAAATAAATGTCAAACTTTAATAAGAAGAACTGGTAAGCTAATATAAAGCAAACATAAGGCTTCTGCTACGATCTCTTTCAGATAGAGTCCTATAGTTTGAAATGCATCCTTCCAAATGTTGCCAATTCCTATTTTACTACTACTATGATCGAACAAATCAACAACATGCTGCTTAGTTTAAGGATCAATGTCTAACTTTCCGTGATTACTCCTCACATCCAACTGCTAGCAAAACAGTGCTACAAATACATTGGGATTTACTGTTATAACTTCTTCTGCACTCCTCCGCCTGTTCAATGACATGTTGTTGTTTCATGTACTTACATGTAAGCAATCTTCGTTCGCAACAGTCGGTATCACACACAGTCCCTAAATAACAAGTTTTTGATCCAGTCATATTTTTGTCAGCCTGCCACACGTCTGCGCGAGACATACACTTAAATACAGCACTGCATAATTATGACAATCATTGGACTGGGTTTTTATCTGCATAAAATAAGCAAAACCGCTTCGCTTCAGTACGTTGATGCATTTTTGTTGTATTTATTCCTTTTTAAAAATTTGATTTGAAAATTCATAGTTTTAAAGACTGTTCATGAATATTATGTTTCGTATAATTCTATAAATGTATTCTGAAATAAAATCGGATAAATTATAACGAAATTGCGATTATTTTATTCATATTCGTCGAAGAAAGTACTTATATTTGTAAAACGTATTCAAACAGGCGATACATGTAGTAGAAGTGATTTTAAAGCAGAGCTACGTCAATATCACATTATTGTGAACGAATAGTATGTTGTTAAGAATTGCTTTCAAAATAGAACTGTTTTCGTATTACGTATTTTTACTTAAGTAAACAGTGTTTACTCTAATATATGTATGTATAAAGACATACATATCTGAATTCCTTTCTTCGCATACTTTTTAGGAACAACATTGAAAATTATTAATCCGGACAAAAAAGATAATACATGTACGACTCATCCATGCTAGAACAACCTCCCCACCCCTCAATCATTCGTTCAGTAGAAAGAGTAAGACGATCACGTCAAACCGTGATACGTTATGTATAAGGAAATATACAATTGCATCAAACCGTCATTCGCTCTGTATAAAGACGATCACTTCAAACCGTCAAAACAAATAATTATTTTCTTCAATTTGCGAAATATTTTAAACGTTTTAATTATAAAAAAATAGGTAAGACTTTGTAAGTTTTAGGTAAAGAAACTTGATTTAGTTCTTCCTTGCAGTGACACCGTTTGCTTATTTGTGTTGTGAAAATAAATGTGTAGCAGCCTGTGAGGTAGGATATGTTGGTCATGTGACAATAAACTTAGATTGGAGACCATGACCAGAACTTAATCCGGCTGTTGCTTGTTCATTTGGACCTCGTGAGCGAGCGGTACGTGTTAAGCCCGATCGATCTTCGTGGACTTGAAATCAGATCTGGGTCTACACATTTTGGTCTTATGTGGCATTATTAAAAATGGTATTGAATTTTCGAGTTTTCTCTCAGTTCCGCAATGTGGCATAATGTACATTAAACCAAAGAACGTTTTGAACAGAATTTTATATAAAATGAAGCCTAGAGCAAATCTTGTTAAACCATCTGAATTAAATTTGAATAATTTGAAACTGGTGACAATATCGAATATGCTTGTCGTGTTATTCAGAATGAAAAGGGAGTGATTTTCCACCTTTAAAGCCAAAACTACTGTATTTTTAATGTTTTTAAAATACGTACATTATGTTTACTAAAGCATTTAACATGTTTAACTTCATTCTAAGTGCGTTTCGTATATCGGCAGAATCAGCCTTCATCCCTTCACTCGCTTCAAAAGCATCTAAGCATCGAACACATCCTATAGACGAGGAAATGTATAAAAAAAATTTCGCATGGACTTCAATTTCACGTATTTGAATTTTCGCGCTAGGGAAGGTGCGCGAATTCAAATCACAGCGGTCATTTAATACGGTGCCTAATACATGATGCAGAGTTCTCCCCAGAAATTTGTTAAGAGATAGCTCATCAGGCGCACGGACGACGGTGATACTCGGGTTATGTCCCCACCAACATTACCTTCTTTCTTAATCAAATCCCAAAATTATCTTCAGGTTTAGTAGTATCAATAGGAACTATTTAGAATGAGAAATCAACTTTCATCTGCAATAAAACTGCTGATATCTATCTGCTTAGAATACAAATTTTAATACAAATCTTAAATATATTCAGTACTAAAAAATATGTATTAATTTTCATTTTTTTCTGAACAAGTGACTTCCATGTATTAATAATAAAAATGCGCCAACAAAATGAAATTAGAGCTTTCTTCGCGAAATTTCGTCCCCGCGAAACTAAACGATGGTAATACTTTCTTTTACAGTTCTTAAAGAAGACCTCATGACGTATTACCGGGAGAACGAGTCCATGATCCCGGCTGCGCCTCTGGTTGATGAACATAAAGTTCCTATCGAGGAGTTGTACGTCCTACCTCCTATGTGGGCCTATGACAAGCCTTTAAATTTTGGACTGGATAAGAATACACAAAAGGGGGAACACACGCCGGGAAAAGCACAAGAAAAGAAGAAAACAATTTTTAGTCAACTATTTCTCAGTGACGAAAACGTTCGATATAGAAATATATACATTACGGCAGACGCTGGTTTCGGGAAGACCTCGCTGTCACAGAAGCTTACCATGACCTGGTGCCAAAGTCACTTACCTCTGACGTCACTGACAGGGAACTATATCGGTGAGGAGTTAGCCGCGATGAAATACTTTGACTATCTGTTTCTACTTCATTTAAGGGACTATCAAAGTGAACCGCTGTGCAATCTCGATGATTTGATAATGCACATGTTGTCTAACAATTTGTCAAGAAACACACAGTACACGAAAGAATTCTTACAAAGGCTATTACACGAGAAAACGTGCTTTATACTTTTAGACGGGCTGGACGAGTGGGCCCACCCGGATAAATGTAGAAGAACACCTGCAGTACCCCACAACAACCATCCAGACAGTTGCACGGTGCTCACCACGTCCAGACCCTGGAAGCTGGGAACCATAGGACTGTCCGAACACAATATTGATCGTCATATTAAAATTTCCGAGCTAGATAGGAGTACACGAGATAAGCTGGAAACGAATGCAGTCAGAATACTCAATGAAAGAAACTTAAACCGAGCAGGGAAAAACAAGGCAGATTTCCATGAAGCAGTTGAGTCAGTGAAAATCGGGGATTTTATTTACAATCCGTATATTCTGCTTCAGCTTATGTGTTTGTTCTTTGGTGGTCTTCCCATTGGTAAATCAAAATGTGACATTTACAGTAACATTACTGAATTTACACTTAAACGTGGCCTGAAGAAAAAAGATTTGCCGGATATACATGTACAGACCAACGATAATGCTGCAGTCCCAAATTGTTTGAAACAGAACAAGAAATGTAACCTTTATTTTAACCCAATTATGAAACTCGTGAAATTAGCATTTTGTGCTTTATTTAGCGAGAAAAAAGAATCATCTTTGATATTTGATAAAAAATATGCCAAACAGTACATGACCAAACAAGAAATCGAGTTCTGTTTAAAAGTTGGACTGTTGTGTCAAACCAAGGACAGCAGCATAATCGCAGTAAAACGATATCATGTTTTATTTCAGCACAAGTCTGTACAGGAATTCTTCTCAGCTATTTATATAACGTCTGAATGGCAAAACGAATCTGTAAAATCAACCATTCTTAATGTATGTTCCTCTCTTTCAGGCATATTAGAAATGTCCAATGTATTTGTTTTTGTATGTGGTATTAATCCGGAAGTATATACATGTATTTCCGGTGAGCTGCACACGATCGTTGACCTTGACGATGTAACGCGTCGATATAGAACACACATGTATATTTATAATGACGCTAGGAGAACAATGGAATCTTACCAGTCCATGCAGATCCAGTGTTTGCAAGAAAGTGTGAGAAATGGAAATGATAGTTGTTCCATCCATCTTCACGATTACATCCTAACAAAAGATTTAACAAGTTTGAAAATCATGATCAACTTTAATAAAGGTAACGTGAAATCGCTACAACTATTAGATCCAGATCAGATAACAGCGTTCATGCAGTCGCTGGATCCTGGTGTGTTCACCTCCCTGGAGACATTGAGAGTATTAGATTGTGGCAAGGAACCAGTATGGCTGGCTGATATCCTCACTGAATCAGCCCGTACATTGAAATGTCTGACACTATCAGGAGATATCTCTCTGTCCGATATCAGTATAACGGCGCTCACAGGACTGACATGCTTACAATCATTGTATCTTAATGTTAACATGAGTCACAGTAACCTTAAATGTCTCTATGCTTGTATCAGCCAGACCACAACACTGACACAGCTCAAGCTGGTGTTCATACGCTGCTCGGACCACGAGGATCAGTACCGTGATTGTGACGTCACCCTGGACCTACATCGCCTCAACGAGCTGAAGATGCTGTATCTTTTTATCGTACCATGTAGAGAGCTACACGTTAATCCAGCATGTCTGGAGAAGCTCGAGTTCTCGCCATGGATGAAGATGACAACCAGAGCCAGCGCCATATTGTGGCAAGATCTACGTGCAGCACCGGTCCTATCATCATTATCGTTACAGGACATGACATCCTGCCAAGAGATGATACAAACCATTCCTACATTAACTCAGCTACAGCATCTCGAGCTTGTGAGGATCGATATGGGTGACGTCATACCGCGTGTATCACCTGAAATGACTCATCTATAACATGTGGAGCTATCCTCCGTAACAATGTCGTCTGCTGCGTGGAGACAACTGTTGATCAGTGTCGGCCAGCTGCAACATCCGGTCACGGTGGAGTTATCCTCGTGTCGGGGACCATCCGAGGAGGAGTGGAGGACGATTGTGAACGTGATCAAGACAACGCCGACATTATCACTATTACAAGATTTAAGTATCTATGACTGGGGTGCATCACTGACTCTTATTTGTGAATATATTGGAAGTTGAATAGTAAAGTTTAATTGAATTGGAAAAAATCTAAGTTCATTTGTGCCTTTTCTAAAACTCTACAGTCAAAACAAGATAAATAGGAACATGTTATTTATAAATATATGTATATATAGTGAAATAATAAATCGAAATAGTTTTATATATTTCTCATGTACATACATGTAATACTATATAATTATTGATTGTTTATAAAAAAATGTTTTACATTTTAGTGTTTTATTTAGGGATGTCAACGGATACCATATTCGGTATCCGGATATCCGTATATACTATCCGGATAACCGTATAGATCGGTGACTTTGTCTGTTATGTGATGACGTCAATATTCCCGCCTTTTTTCAACGCATAGAATTGGACTTTGGATCTACGAAAAATTGTCAAAAGATACTTGAAAGAATAATTAAGTGATTTTGAGTGTTTTGTTTCTGTCAAGTGTCGCCGTAAGTGCTGTGTTACTATTGATGATAGTATTCTTGCTTTTATTTTTAACTCTAGAAATTTATTCACGCGATTTGACCAGGGCGAAGATAACTCACGATAAAAAATGAGTGAACTCTTGTTGATTTCTTTTTATGCAATTAAATTATTAAATTATTAAACTCGTTTTTGTTCTTCTGCATACGACCTTTGCATTTGATTTTCAAGGTGTTTCTCTATTTTTCTGCAAAGCTTTTGTATCGTTCGCACATCTAGATACGTTTTTGATCTTTGCTGTGACATTGAGATTTATCTGGTACGTTCCAGAGACTATACATGTATTTGCCAAATTACGCAAAGTAAAAATGAACAACAAATGCACAATATTTTATAATGTATTCATTATTATTTCATTCGCCGTTATAAACTTTATTTGATCGAAATTACATCAAATATTTTTGCAAAATAACAATCATTCGACAATGAACGTGACAGCATTACGGGGACATTGGTAAACTTAATTGACAATAATTGACAGCGCTAGTTTGAAGACAATCACATTATTAATATAACTTGTTGATTACTATACTTGGCAAACAATGATCCTGACCACCTGGATGATTGCAATGAGGATGCAGTTTTCGCACCTCTGATCTGTTAAACAAACACCGCGTTACTTCTTATGGCAGTTTTATGACGATCAATATACAGTCTCAAATTATCTAATTACGACATCTGAACAGGTGTTTAGAAGCAATAAATGACGCATTTTGTACTGTCTAAAATGATGTTTTACTAATTTTTAAAGAATATTCGGATATGAAATTAGTATCCGGATACTGACTTAAGATCCGGATATTCGTTGACATCCCTAGTTTTATTCCTTAGAGTATAACAGAGTAAAATTGTACATGTAACATGTATACAGAAATGATGTACAATACGTTCTTGATAATTAGACAGTCACGTGACATACAAGTTCGTTTTATACAATTAAATAGCGCATACAAAACTTTTCACATTCATTATTTCAGTATTTCCTGCTAAATTGCTCCACTGATAAAGAGTTGCACAAAGCAGTCTGTCTGTTACATTTTACAGGTGATTAATCAGTTGTTTCTTTCATAATTACAATTATGGCTCAATTGGTTATAAAATACTATAAATTTAGTTAAATTTTAACATTGATTTACAATAATTTATAATAAAATCAAAATATTTTTGACAGCAACATTTTGTATGTGGTGTTTCCTAACTCGGTTGCACAACCATGTTACTGCTGTGGCAATGATTCTATATATTGATTAAAATGTTATACTGATTATACAGGTGTATAGATTGATTACACATGTAAGTATACTCGAACACAAAAGAAACGTCTCAGCTAAGAATAAATAGAACTCATTACCTCCAAGTAAGCAGTGAATTTATAACTCTGTTTATGAATCAGAAGAAAAACATTTCATGGTATAATGCACACACAAAAAACTGCTTTTATTATTCTAATAAAGAAAGAATGTATTAACACAGCAAGTATCCAGTCACGTTAAGCAATTTCTAAAAATGTTAAAATAATATAAATGAGGCGTTTCTTTTGTGCTCGATATACATTTATATATTGATTGAACATATTGAAGTATATGTATTTATTTTATTATATCGAGTTAACATGTATACTACTATACAAAACTTGATTTTAAAATACCTTGTCTGATTTATATTAATGCATTTACGTACAGGTAAAATATATAAATAAATGGCATAAAACTTTTTGGATTTTTTATCAATTTCTTTAAGATTAAACAAACTATACATCAGGTATCCAATATACCTGTGCCAGAAGTAGGATTCTAATATAAAGCCTGGAACCATTGCCGTCTGAAAACATTTTAATGTTAAAACTGGTCCTTTAAGTTACAGTTAGTATTTATCAAGTGAAGTTTTAACAAATAAGAAACCGTAAGATAATGGAGCCTAGCTAAGTGACTGGTTTTCTTAATTGTTAAAACATGACTTACTAAACACTAACATACTTAGTGTCAGCTGGCACATCAGTCACGTCTGATATGGATCTACAGTTTTGCTTCTTGGTCAGAAAAAAAACAACTTAATGAATCAAATGTGAACAGTATAGATCCTGATCAGACTGAATGGATGTGCCGACTGATCTGGATCTATACTAGTCGCCCATGCGATAAAAGCCATATTCAGTGAAGTCAAGGGACAACAGACAATAAAGTTATAACACTTTACTCAATATATATCGGCTGTATTGTTTTGTGACCAGTGTAGATCTAGATCAGCTGACACATCCATGCCGTGTGATCTGGATCAACACTGGTTGCTTCTTGGTTACAAATAACCTAATCTTAGAAATTAATCAAAGAAAAGTTTAGTTAATGTGTCTGCAGTCTGATGAATTTTAAAAACAGTTTGTCTATCGTCTTGATCTTGAATCAAAGAAGAAGGTCAGAAGACTTGACACTTAAAAGTCCCCAGGCCCTCCAGGTCGTCCAAATATAGAAGTGTAGACCGACGTGACACTTGTAATCCTGTGCCTTGTAGCAGAATGTTGTCCGGGTGACTGAAATACTAAGTGTAGACTATTATGTGAGAAAACATAACACATGCCATCTTATTTTACTAGTTCTCAATGATACAAGTGTAGATCAAATATGTGACATGTTAGATCCAGTTAGTAGAATGAAACACAATTCAACTCTCTTAAGTCAACTAAAAGAAGACATAAAAAGACATATAAAAATCCAGACTGTAATCAGTCACTGATATTTTACAATATCAGCAATACTTATCCGTCCGTTACTGGTGATGAAGTATGCTTAGAGTTATTTAGCGAGGCATCGTGGCCGTGCTGGTTCGATCACTGGTCTAAGCTTGTTTCATTTCAGGAACTTTGAAAGCCACTTAATACAACAAATATGAAAATATTGCAGGTTCTGTTTGATTTAGCCTGTTAATAGGCCGTTATAGAAATGCATATTACTGTCCATGCCGCATTGCCCCGGCTTGAGCGCATCTCAATATTTACACCAATAAACAGTACAATTTTGATCCATCCCATGTTTGGGTGGTTGTTGAGGAAAGGTCTGACCTAGTACAGCTAAGCAAACATTGAGAAATTATATTTAACATGACTCAGTGGTGCATTAAGTTCAGTTGGCCATGTTTACAGTTATGGTCTAAATATTTACAGACTTTAGTTTTGGTCTGAAATGAAGATACAGTAAAACCTCTGATAAAAACCACCCTAAAGTTAAGATCTCCTGGATAATAAGACCTCTATATCAATGTTTCTTTGAATAGTTTTGCACTATTTTCTACCCTGAAATGAAGACCACCCCGCTATTAGGAACACTCTAGAGGTGGTCCAAATAGAGGGGTTTCACTGTATGTTTCAGTGTGATGTCAACATAACCTTTATTAACTCGATAAGATGCAAGTTTGCAACTTATCTTTCTATCACCATTGTACAAGACAGCCGGACCAAGACTTCCAAAACTGCCGCAGAATACGCTCGTCAAAGAGCCGAAACTTGGCCAAGTTTAGACAACTAAAGGACCATAACTCCAGGGAGGTAGGGGAGGCAATCTGTCAAGGTTATCAATACTGAAGATTGCCGGGTTACCAAATCTGTTGAGATCTAACATCAACAAATCTAACGCAAATCAAAGTGACAGGTTTTACAAACTTCTTTAATTATCCAGAATAAGATTTTAAAAAATCTTGTTTGATTTCTTGTCTGCATTATCGATGCTTATATACAACATTGCACTAATGTGAATAAAACCTCTTACTAATTCAGCCTTTGTCGGTATTTCATATAAACAACTTAATACAGCCAACGGAACCTTCTGTCAGTCTTCAAAAACACAACCACCGTACCAATGTCATCTCACTTCGGGCCTGCAATGTTGAAGGTATCTATTAACTTCCTTTTCTGTGCTCAAAGTAAGACAGAATAAAACATTTAGAAAATGACTATTGTCGGCTTATACAGAAAACAACTATCCTCTGTCTTGAACATGTTAACTATTAGCATCCTCTTGCCCGAAGAAGATAAAGTCAGTTTTGTTACGCTGATGCTAGATTTCTTCTCTAAAGAATCTCTGCTGGCATACAAAACTGCTCTCTGGTAAAAATAACAACTCCTTTACCCTTTACTACACGAAAACAAATTTTATCACATGGACAATTTGTGTAGATCCAGATCAGTGATCACATCTTTGGATCTAAATTGTTTACTCATTGGTCAGCAATTACCTTATAAATTTAAAACCAAACAGTGTAGATCCAGATCAGTAGGCATTGCGAACAGGCTGTTCTGATCACTGGTCATCTATGGGATCTGACTAAAGACATATACCACAAAGTAAAGGGATAATAGTAATAAATATACAACATTCCTTTCTTGCAACAAATAAAACGTCTAATTTATTTAACTAAACTGAACCTTTCAGTTTCCATCATGTCCCTAATCCTTCTAGTAAGATGCCAGCTAGTTAGTGAGACACCAGCTAATTAGTGAGCTGCCAGCTTGTTATTGAGCCACCAGCTAGTTAGTGAGCCCCAGGTAGTAAGTGAGCAGCCCAATAGTGAATAGCCAGGTAGCTATTAAGCAGCAACCTAATGAGTGAGCCGCCAGCTAGTTCGTGAACAGCCAGCAAGTTAGTGAGCAGAAAGCTAGTTATATTACTGAACAGCCAGCAATGAGCTAGTTCTTGAACAGCCAGCAAGTTAGTGAGCATAAAGCTAGTTATACATGTATTACTGAACAGCCAGCAATGAGCTAGTTCTTGAACAGCCAGCAAGTTAGTGAGCATAAAGCTAGTTATTTTACTGAACAGCCAGCCAGCACGTGAACAGCTAGCTAGTTAGTGAGCAGCCAGTTAGTTAGTGAACAGCCAGTTTGTTAGTGAACAACTTGTTAGTGAACAGCCAGCTAGTAAGTGAGCGGCCAGCTAGTGAGTGAACAACCCAGTTAGTTAATGAGTAGCCAGCTAGTTAGTGAACAACCAACTAGTCAGTAAGTCACCAGCAAGTAAGTTAGCAGACGGTTAGTTAGTGGGCAGCCAGCTAGTTAGTAAGCAGCCAGACAGTTTTTGAGCAGAAATCTAATAAGAATACAGCCAGCAAGTTAGTGAGCCACCAGCTAATTAGTAAGCAGCCAGACAGTTATTGAGCAGAAATCTAATAAGAATACAGCCAGCAAGTAAGTGAGCCACCAGCTAGTTAATAAGCAGCCAGCAAGTCAGTGAGCAACCAGCTAGTTAATAAGCAGCCAGCAATTTAGTGAGCCACCAGCTAGTTAATAAGCAGCCAGCAATTTAGTGAGCCACCAGCTAGTTAATAAGCAGCCAGCTAGTTAGTGAGCCACCAGCTAGTGAATAAGCAGCCAGCTAGTTAGTGAGCCACCAGCTAGTTAATAAGCACCCAGCAAGTTAGTGAGCCACCAGCTAGTTAATAAGCAGCCAGCTAGTTAGAGAGCAACCAGCAAGTTAGTGAGCCACCAGCTAGTCAGTAAGCAGCCAGCTAGTTATTGAGCAGAAATCTAGTAAGAATACAGCCAGCTAGTTAGCGAGCCACCAGCAAGTTAATAAATGGTTTCAAATTGCCAGTAGGAAAGGATGTGGGAAGAAAATGTGTCACATAAGCCTGAAATGCTGACATTTTAGTTTAATATACATTTACCTTGCCTGATGGTACAATTCTACAACCCATCTGCTTGAGTTTGCCAAGTCAATCTAGTTGAATTCTTTGAAAGATGTAAAAGGACGTATCAAATGTGACCAAGATGGCTGAAATATATTGCAGTTCAAAAGACTCTTCTGAAAGTAATTACTGACTTACCCAATTGCAGCAGTAGATTTTTTTCATTTATTTATAAACCTTTTATGAGCTTAAAAGCTATAGCCCATAAATGATAAATTCCACGACAGAACAATGGCGCGGCGGACCTATAATAGGAGACCCTGGAAAAGGCAAAACGAACCCCTTAATTAAATATATACAAGTTTATTTCCCAATGTCCAAACAGTGTAAGATCTATACAATAATGATAGAAACACACTTCTTTAACATCAAGATGAAATTGTAAACTAATCTACATATCACATTATATTAACATAAAATTTTATAATAAAAAAGCATACAATTTCCTTACAAACTGTTTAAATATTAAATCTAAAAATCTTAAATGGGTGGGGATTTTCACTAATAGTGAGGGTTACAATATATTTATTATTTAAACCAGTTCTAAATTTTAATATTAAAGTTAATCATTAAGAGTTTTTCTGAAATATTAAAACTAAGTTAACATTTTATTTCATTTACAAAGTCAAAATACAATAAATATGTACATACCTGGAAAAGGCAAAACGAACCCCTTAATTAAATATATACAAGTTTATTTCCCAATGTCCAAACAGTGTAAGATGCTTGGCCATTGGAAAGGGGGTTCTTTATACTGTAGCCTTTTCCTGGGGCTTGATTACTTAATTACTCTGTTAGACACTTATGGCTTTGTGCAGAGCTTCAGGGAGAGAAGTAGCAGCTTAAGGCTGACACCTAATCATACTTATCAAAAGATAAAAGTCAAAAGTTAAAGCCATAAACAATAGGTGCTAAAATCTACTTAACACTGTAAAAGTGTCATAAAGTTTACAAGAAAATTAAGACTCAAATGTCTTCAAAAAATGTACAAAATAATATATTTTTGTTAAAATTGATTAAAACTTAATTATTTTAAATTATAATCATCATATTTGTATTGTTCTCAAAATAAGGAACATTTTGATACCAAATATGATTTAATAAATGTTTAAAACTAAAATTTCAATATTTAATATGGAATACTGAAAATATTCATTATTATGTAACTTCCAATATAGGAAAAATATGGATCATAATAAACCTACTGACAAATAAAGAGCATATTTTTTCCACAAATTAAACTTTATGAGATTGTCTAGAAAATTTAAAGAACAAATCTGACAAAATGAGCATAGAAACATTTAAGATTACCTGGTAGTATTAGAATCTGGGAATTATGATCAAACAGTGCAATAGTCAGGCAAGTGATAAGGATCACCACAGACATTTAAAACAGTGCAACAGTCAGGCAAGTGATAAGGATCACCACAGACATTTAAAACAGTGCAATAGTCAGGCAAGTGATAAGGATCACCACAGACATTTAAAACAGTGCAATAGTCAGGCAAGTGATTAGGATCACCACAGACATTTTAAACAGTGCAATAGTCAGGCAAGTGATAAGGATCACCACAGACATTTAAAACAGTGCAATAGTCAGGCAAGTGATAAGGATCACCACATACATTTAAAACAGTGCAATAGTCAGGCAAGTCATAAGGATCACCACATACATTTAAAAAAAGTGCAATAGTCAGGCAAGTGATAAGGATCACCACAGACATTTAAAACAGTGCAACTGTCAGGCAAGTCATACGGATCACCACAGACATTTAAAACAGTGCAATAGTCAGGCAAGCGATAAGGATCACCACAGACATTTAAAACAGTGCAATAGTCAGGCAAGCGATAAGGATCACTACACACATTTAAAACTAACTATTTAAATATCCTGCTTAATCATCTGTGCAAGTTTGAAAGAAATCCGCCATATAGTTTATGAGGAGTTGATGCCACAAGATTTTGGGACGTACGGACGTACAGACGGACGAATGCAACTCTATATGCCTCCAATCAAACACAACGATTATGCAGGTTTGGTTTGATTGAGCCTGTTCATAGGCAGTAATGAAAATGCATATTACTGCCCACACCGCCTACACCCTGGTTGCGCGTAACTCAACAATTACAAAAGTAAACGGTACCAACATATACTCTAAAATGCAAAGAAGAGACACTTTGCACATATACCTCTAATATTTTATATCGGGTCATTCACATCTGTAACTGCTTTCTCCTTTATGATCACCCCTGGTGGTAGACTTCACTTTAGACCCCTAATAATATTATAGTGAATCAACAGTCTAAAATTTTGACCTCACACACCTGAAAAAAAAGAGAGGCTATTTTCTAAAATTGGTAGTATTTAGTATTAGTAGTTTATACAAGTCCAGACCAGATTTAGCAAAAGATACGACCAGTGTAGATCCAGATCAGATGGCACAAATGTCAATTCATCATATTCCTCTTACGTAATCATAAACATGTTATGTATTTAAAAGATAAGCTGAAAAGGAAATGTTTTAATCAGTGTAATGTATTTAATTTGTAGACTACAAAAATAATGTTTTTCTTCATTACACCACCACTTGCAAAATGCTAATTCCGGAGCTCTTTAATGACTCATATTTTTATCTTATCACTGTTAGCAAGTCTCTACAACGTTGCAAGCTCGTATCAATTCATTACAAGACATTTTTCAATTTTCATAACAATGGAGTGACAGGTGCTAAGTTACTGTCTGTTACTTTTTAATTCTTGCAATATAATGATCTAGGGTTATAGAATACAGAATGAAAACCAGATCTCAAGTTTCCCATTTGTCGTTTGTGAGACTGTTCTCAATTTCAACCAGTCAGATTTCTGACATCTGAGAATAGTCTTCATTCTCAGGGTTATAACCTCGGAAGCCAATCTGGCTGTTTTACAAACTTGAACTAGACATTGTGCACATTATATTCACAGTTTCAAAGTTTCATAAAGACTGAATAATGCCTCAATATTCCAGTAACTCTTCACAGCTTTTAAATTGCCATTTACCAGAGTGAATGCTTGTTGTGAGCTCCCTATAATTGGACAGAGGTAATTTGGCAATGTTTACATTGGTTTGTTTACATTAGCATTACATGTAAACAATGAATTAATACTTTAATCGTTGATTAATACGAAGCGAAAATATCCCAGTACTTGCACAATACGCCGATTGGTTTAAGACGCAGTCAATAAAATACTTTGAAATGCATGTGTAGCAACGCTGTATTATGTTGAAGGTTCGAAACATATTTTTTACGTTTTGTTTTATTATTTTTTTACACAATAATTATTTCCGCGATAAAATAAACTGACGCAAAATACATTTAATACCTTGAAATAACTGCAATAAAACTTAAAAATATAAATCTAAAAGATTTCCTTAAAAGCCGCGTGTCAGTGTGATTCAAACCCGTGTCAAAAAAGTTAGAACCTATGCAAGCCGGACATGTAAACCACTATGCTACCCAGGCAATTTTACATATATATTGGAAAAATAGTACTTTTAACACGTAAGTTTGCCTTAACCACATTCTATTAATAATTGTAAACATCGCCAATTTAGCTTGGTCGACCTATAACTGTGAGTCACTACCTGCATGTACCTTTGCTGTGAGCTCCATAACTTTGACAAAAAATCCAAGCAACTGTGCCAGGCAAACTTTCCTAAAGGCCGTTCTGCACCATGAACAAGTATGGCTTGAATGCTTTGTCTTTATTCATGTCCTACAAATCAAAGTGAAAGACACTGTTACCACTTCTAGGATACAAAATGACTTAAATCATAAAAATTAATGCTAGCAAGGAGAATATGGAAACTGGAGAACCATTACATCAATCACAGCTGACTCTGATCTTAGGCATAGGTTTAAAAGAGAATACACTAAATATTATACTGTGTTAGAGGCCCTGAATTGTGATAGGGTTTCAAGCAGTTTCAGATACTGAAATATTTTATTTGCTCTTATAACGAAGTGATTCAAAATAAAGAAGACAATAAAAGGGAGACAACCGCAATAAAAAAGGCAAAATTTAAAGTGATAAAAGTGTGTATGTGATTTTAGTAGACATAACAATGCTTGGGAAAAACTTACAGGTTGGTGCAACCTAGAACCTGGTTTCAACCTCCAGTATTGCTTTGCTTCTGACTGTTCCAAGGTGATAAACCTTCGATTATTTTTTGCAGTAAATTGTTCCTGTTGACTGTTTTACATCTGACGCTATTTACAGTGTTTAGTACCTTCAGGATCTTGTGATTCTAGCCAACATCTGTTAACAGCTTCTGGTCATCTCAGATTGAGTTGTCTGGTCAACTCTGAAATTACTTAAATTTTTAATTCAATGTGAAGAGGTGCATTTAGACTGGTGATAAATTTGTATGAAACCGTAACGTCTACCTCATGTTCAATGATGCCAGGTGTATTTGGAATAAGTGTAAACGACTGTTGTTTGCAAACATATTTATGCATCGTGTACAGCTAAGCACTAGTAATTGCTACTCTCAGAATAGTGTTTCTGTATTTAACAGCCATTTATCTATTCTAAAACTTTTAGGGCTTGAGAAAAAACTCAAAACACTTCAGAAGCAGATGACCAATTTCTGTGCTTCATGGTGAATTTATACGAAAGTGATAAACTGACAGCCTGTATATTCAGTCAAGCTTCGTGACTTTGTTTTAGTTAAATCTGTTTCCAACTGACTGAAATTTATGTTTTCATCATATTTAAGATGTTAAATTTCCTACCAGTGGAAACTCCAGAAATGTTGGTGTGAGTTTTGACAACTGACTATTTCTACAATTCTGTCATACCTTCATATTGTCAAAGATTCTAGCCACCATCTGTTCACCATATTCTGCACATTCAAGATTCATCTTGTCTGCTCATCATATTATTAAGTCTGAAAATGACAAAGGTTTGAGTTGTGAATGTTAACATACAGGTTTTTTTAACTGTCATAAAAGCAATTTGACAAGAACATTTTCTGGACTTCAAGAATTTACTTTGTAGCACTACAGTTCCTTGTACTAACATCTCAGTGAAAGCTTAATTTCATCAAAAAATTATTTTTAATGCGAATCAGTGCTACAACAAGGTTCAGTTGGCAAGGAGCACAGTTACGGGCCAAAATCTGGATCCATTCAAAGAGCATAATAGGATACTAGACCACAAGTGATGAATTGAACGATTCTTGATCAGACATTTAAACCATGTGTTTGATCTGCTGCTTTGGCTATTCATTGCTTTGGAACAGTTATTTCACATGGAAATCGTCTGTTGGTTACAAGTATTAACGTTTGTCACCCATTTTCATGACCTCTATTTAGACATCACACCTTCGGCCTTTTTCTAAATTGTCTGTGCTTGGAATGGGAATGAGTAGCAAAGTATTTAGATTGGTTTTAAACATGATAAAGGTGTTTAAAGAAAGTAAGGTGCTAATTTGTTCAATTATATGTCATAAAGGACTGTAACTCTTCTTCCAAAAACAATTTGGCTAAAAATTAAACTTACACTTGGAAAGCAGAAAACTTCTATAAACATACCCGTCGCAGGATTTCACATAGTATGTCCGGTTTCAAATGGGATATATTATATAAACAACATGTAAGCATTGAGCACTTCTGATAAAATATCTAATAGTTAACCAACCTTGATAAGAGAAATTGTGTACCTTTAAACTTGAGAGGGGTCAATTTTGCGCTGACCAAAGTGACAGATTTTAACTTCTTAAATTATCCAGAAAAAAGATTTTAAACAATCTTGTTTGATTTATTGTTTGCAGCATCGGCCATTGCATTAAAACTTCTTACCAGTTCAGCCTTTTTCTGTATTTCGTA
The DNA here is from genome assembly GCA_038501625.1 of Corbicula japonica. Classification (NCBI taxonomy): domain Eukaryota; kingdom Metazoa; phylum Mollusca; class Bivalvia; order Venerida; family Cyrenidae; genus Corbicula; species Corbicula japonica. The sequence continues at coordinate 30,913 of JAZAYU010001259.1, read as the reverse complement.
TCATCAGCATAGCCAGTGCGACATTCTGTCAGTCTTCAAAAACACCATCTTCGTACATTAGTCATCTCACTTCGAGCCTGAAATGTTGAAGAAATCACCTCCCTTGTGGAACCATAAAGTAAAACTGATAAAACTACTTAGAAAATTGCTATACTAAAGACAGCTATCATGATGTGTCTAGAAAATGTCCTTCTAGCAAGCTGCATTCTTAACTAGCCCTAAGAAGATTACGCCGTTTTTTATACTGTTGCAAGATTTCCTCCTTATGGTATCTATGCTGGTATACAAAACCACTCTCTAGCATAAATAACAACATCTTCATCCTTCACTACACGAATACACATTTTATCACATGGGCAACCAGTGTAGATCCAGATCAGTAGGCTGACCAGGCTGTTCTGGATCTACACTGGTCATCCATAGGATCTGATAACAGCCGAATAGTAATATACCATGAAGTAAAGAGATAATTTACTAATAATAATAAATAGACTAAGTGCCATGCTTTCATGCAATAAATCAAACATCTAATTTATTTAACCATTTCCCCCATAGAATCACCTTTGTTGTGTGGGCGAACAGTGTAGATCCAGATCAGCTGGCATATTTGTGCCGTCTGTTCAGGATCTACACAGTTTGCTTTTTGATTCGTTTTATATGTTCTGACCAACATGTGACCAGTGCTGATTCCGATCTGACAGCACAAATGTGCCAGGATCTACACCAGTGGCACATGCTTAAAAATGTGAATATAATTATGGAGTAGAGGGTTAACTACATACTGAATAATACAGTTTCCATCATATCCATAATCCTTCTGTACAGAACATACACCTGGTGGCTCAAAAGTGGTCAAAAACCATAGAACTGATGCTGCAACATTCAAACACACCTGAAAAAACAAACAAATATAATTATAATTCACTGAAATTAATTAGATCGTATACGCTGTCAATCACATGGGCAACAAGTGTATTTTGTACAGTCTGATCTGGATCTACACCGTTTTCATGTCACACAATCTCATATAAATGGAATGCTAAAACACATTCAAAGAAAAATAACTCCAAAACGTTTCAGCTTTGAGTTAAAACACTTAATGTAACAAGAGACTGTCGAAGACGAGTGAGGCTCCCAGAATGAGTACTTTGTAACAAAAACGGCAAGTTGCATAACTAATGAGGTGAAATTTGAGAATGGTGTAGTACTATTAAATCAGACATAATCAAACCTGCACCTATGAAAATTGAAGGGAATGACCTCGACCTTCAAGGTAGCAACCTAAATGTTGCGCGAGACACCTCGTCTCATTATGGTGATCATTTCTGTCCAAAAAATTTAAAATCCGACTTCAAATAACAAAGATAATTATGGGCCGGACATGATTTTGCTACAAGGTCAGGCTGTGACCTTTACCTACAATGTAGCCACCCAAATGTTGGGGGGCGACACGTCCTCTCATTGTGGTGATCATTTCTGTGAAAAAGTTTGAAAATCTGAATACAAATAACAAAGTAATGGACCAGACACGATTTGCTACAAGGTCATGCTGTGACCTTGACCTTCAAAGTAGCGACCCAAATTTTGCACGCAACATGTCGTCTCATCATGGTGATCGTTTCTTTATGAATTAATTGTAAAATCCAGCTTCAAATAACAAAGTTATGGGCGGGACACAATTTTGCGACAATGTCATGCTGTGACCTTGACATTCAAGGTAGCGACCCAAGTGTTCCGCTCAGCACATCCTCTCATTATTGTGATCATTTCTGTGAAAAAGTTTTAAAATCTGACTACAAATAACAAAGTTATGGGCAAGATACGATTTTGCTACAAGGTCATGCTGTGACCTTGACCTTCAAGGTAGCGATCCAAATGTAGCGCGACACATCGTCAAATTATGATGATCAATTCTGTGAAATAATTTTTAAATCCAACTTCAAAATAACAAAGATGTTGGCCGGACACGATTTTGCTACAAGGTCATGCTGTGACCTTTACCTTCAAGGTATTGACGCAAATTAGCGCGAAGCACGTCCACTCATTATGGAGGTCATGTCTGTGAAATAATTAAAAAAACCGACTGCAAATAACAAAGTTATGGACCGGACACAATTATGCTAAACGGTCATGCTGTGACATTGACCTTCATGGCAGCGAAACAAATTTGCACGTGACACGGACACAAATGTATGACGTATGGACGGACTGATGGACAGACAACCCGGCAACTATATGCTCAACCGAATTTCTTTAGGGCGCATAATAAATCAAACATCTAATTCATTTAACTACATACTGAATAATACAGTTTCCATCATATCCATAATCCTTCTGTACAGAAGATACACCTTCGTTGGTGGCTCAAAACTGGTCAACAACCACAGAACTGATGCTACAACATTCAAACACACCTGAAAAATACAATATAATTTACTAAAATTAATTAGGAATTATACGCTGTTAATCACGATTCATATTGACAACAAGACTGTCTTATCCGGTCCTACTAAACAATGCAAAATCATACAAATTGTGACAAAGTCATACAAAGTCAGTACAAAGTCATGCTATGCATAAATCCATAATAGTATGTAATAATTAAATATATATAACATGTATCTGTTTAAGATGTTATTTATGGAAATTTGGTGTCACATTCGCATACAAAGTCAGTTGTAAACTGACAAAGACATAACAAAGCCAAGCTGTGTTCTATAATATCCATGTAAAGTCATTTAAAGGCATTTTATTTAGTATTGGGGTAATATTACTACATAGAATATATATCGTTTAATTAAAAATGCTATTTTTAATTAAAATTGTTAACTTCCATAAGAAAGCAGTAATAGTTTGCCAAAGACAGTACAAATTCAAGCTATGATCTACATTTTCCATACAAATTCAGACAAAGTAATGTACACTATTATAAAAAGGCTTATTTATGATTTTTGTTATAACAAACTGTTAACTTAGAATTAATATGACATTATAAGTAGCAGAAAGCATGACCCCAAATTTAATACTAATTTAAGTTTTGTAACTATGAAGATAATCATAATCATCAGAGTTGTGTTACAAATTACAAAGTAATACAATATTTACAATTGAAAACTAAACATGGAATCTTTTGAAAAGAAAAGTCAACAGACACAACAGGGCTTCTTTTCCTTCTTTAGTAGGGGCCGTTTATGGGCACCTTCCCCTCAGAAAATTTCTTTAAAATCATGCAGTTTCCCCAAAAAGTACATCAGGTTTTTTCATTTCCCTTCGGAGAAAAAATCACGCTTTTTTTCTTCAAAATTATAAGGCGTGGGCCCCTTCCCCTGGTAGTGAAAAAAAGCCCTGCACAACGACAGACCACATCAACAAAGCTTTTGTGATCATTCATAGTTTCAGAACTTGCATACAAAGTCAATATGAAATCTGCAAAGAGCTTAATAAGTAGATTTTTCTTTTTGTGTTGATTTTACAAGTCGAAAGAAATGAACGCATTTGTAAATAAAATTTAATTCAATTTGTCTTTGAAATAATGTCACGTTGGCCAGCATCTAGTTACAGTTCAAAGTTTAATCCCATCATGTTCATTTTATGTTTACCAAACTGTCGGACAGCTAATGACAGGAGCGATTAAATGGCTCCGGGCTTGTATTTATATGATACGGTATCTATCAAAACTTGCATTTTCTGTGTATTGAAATAAAAATGCAAAATCTCATTTTTCCGCAATGTTTTGGACCTAACACAGTGCTCCAGCTAGGATTTCGGAAGGGCAGGGAAGTGGATCTCAAAACAGGGCACATTGTGCGCGGCGGGCTCAAAATTGGGCACTTCTTTTGCAAATCTTGGGGCAGGGGCAGTGTATTTATTAACATTGCCTTTGAATAAATAATTAATAATGTTAACAACAGATACTTTTATTTCAGTATTCTGTCTTAATAAAATAATCAGATAAAGAAAAAAAAAACTTTTAAATTTAACTATCCTCAACAATTAGAACTTTAAAAATAATACATTCAGTTAATCAGTATCAAGTTTCTTTCACAATAAACTATATTGTCCTCCATTTTGCTTAGAACTTTGAAGATGTGCAGACTTGGGCACTTCTAGCTATTTTCATGTTTTTTGTTGATGTTTTGCTGCTTAATTGTCATGCATGTTATGATGAACATTCAGCCTCATTGTCTGAAAGTAATAAATACCCCTTTCATTTTTAACTATTACTTATTATTTCACATTAATAAGAAAGCATTTTCTGCCAGTGCAGACCCTGACCATTCTTTGCATCTGACAGTCTGATCTGGATCTACACTTTATCAGGGTCTACATTATTTGATATTCAGTTTATATTGATAAATTAAAACTACTCACAATGCATTTCGAAAGCTGACAAAATTTAATTACCCAAAGAAATCCGTCAACTTTCTCTAATCTATCTGCCTGTTTTGGCATTTGTTTATTTGCAGGCTTTTTTACTAAATTGTTACTGGACAAAAAACATCTAAAATCAGCATAAAATGAAAGAAGATGGTCTCCAAATGTCTTTTTTTTTAAATAGTTACTCAAAATAGTTACTCTTTAGAATCAGACACAAACTGTTACAAAAATTTTCATTACGTAATAATCATAATTAGCGCCAATTTTTCATCAAATATTTTACCTTAATCTAATTGTTGCTCATTCAGTAATCTTCTGTATATCATTTGTAATTGTTACAAAAACACTGCTGCAATCAAATATTGATTGATGTCAAATTGCAGTTCCCAGATAAACACAATATAACACCTGTTGAGTGTAGTAAACTCAATGAGCGTGAGGTCTGGTTTGTAGGTCAAAGTTGTAAAATTCAGTGGCTGCTTAATAACCGCTAAAAGGTAGTGTATACCCGCTTAAAAATGCACTTAAATATGGGCATGGCGCTATGATATTAGGGCAGGGCGCACAGAATTTCGGGCAGGGCGCGGCGCCCTTTTGTTTAAGCCTAGCTGGAGCACTGTAACAAAATGCTAGTCGTCGGACGTACATTTTTTGTTGCTGACGATAAATGTGCAAACATTTTTTCAATCGGGTTTCAGACATAAAGACTATAATATCATGGACCCATTTTGCACCAAAGTCCAAATGCAGAAACGGGTGGCACGAAATACCCAAATCTTCCCAAATCCACCCAAATTATAGTAGTTTCAGATAAATCTTGACAAGTTCTATATATTTCTTAGCTATCTTTTATTGATACTGAATAAAACAATCAAACTTTATATTCGAAGAATTTATATTTATTGAAATATTGATCCGTTTTACAATGTTAAAGTACAGTTATATCCCTCTCCATATTGCTTATATGTTGCTTATTAATAGCTTCAAAAATCTTAAAATTTAAGTTAATTTATCAACATTTAATAATTATTATAGTCATCATCATCATCAGCAGCAGCAGCATCAACTACTTTGTTTTTTATGTTTGGTGAAACATAACAGTTGCTAATAACATGGGTGAAAGTTGAAAAAATCTGAAATCCTGAAAAATTTGCTGGGGGTCCAGGGGGCCGCTAGGGCCCCCGGTAGGTCCAGGGCAAAGCCCTGGTGGGGGTACAAGGGGGGCGAAGCCCCCCGAAGCTCCTGGAAGATAGCAATTTATATACCCTTGGGAAGCCATTTCTTAAGTGCATTTAAGCCATTTTGAAACAAAAATTTAGACATCTGGAGGCATGGGTTGACAGGGCACGACAAATCCATTGCCCGGTGCCCGCGGGCTACCACATTCGACCCTACGGACTACCAAAAAATTCGAGCGGGCGTCCGCCGGGCCACCTCAAAATTCCTATATTGGTTGCCCGACTAATCAACAGTTTAAAAATATCCAATAAACAGGAAGTTTAGTTATGACACTTTGCGGTAAAAACATACACGCTTGGGTAATTATTGATTTGGTCACCTTTGATCTCTTGCCTTCCAATATTGACAAATACGCACGTTCTGTTGCATACTATGTATTTAATAGAGCGCAAGGATACAATGAAATTATGCGGTAATTTAATATGTTTTGATTAGATAAACATGCTGTCAATTAAATAACTTGTTGAATTCTTTTCACACTTTCGGCTAAATAATTAAAGTAAAAACAATAATAATTTGAACATCTGTCAAAAATCGGCAAATAATAAGCGCAATTAAATAAAGGGAGGTAATAAAAAGCAACATAATTTAGCCATTTTATACAGGGAAACAGTTACCTAAGTGTTAAAGCGAAAAATTGCTTAAAACATCAACAAATCAATTGCTCGTAGTCAATTTTTATTTTTTTATTTTGGTCATCCAAAATATTTTCTGTATTTTGTATATGTATTTAATGGTAGTTCATAGGTCTTTCTGGAATATAGTGACTATGTACCTAATTACGCAAACACTCCAGCAACGTCAGACACGATAGCCAATTGATATTAAAACTACAAATATAGTTATAGAATTGAGGAATACAAGGACTGATTAAAAATAGAAAAACTGAACAGCATCAGCTTAAGATTTTTTATCAAGTAAAACTGATGATATAAAGTCAGCAGCAAAACACTGCATTGTTAAAATCCCTCTTTTTTCATTCTAATCTTTCACTTTTTAGAAACCAATCTCCCACCTAACAAGTACATGTAAAAAGGTTAACAGGTATGCATTAACAATGTATTCTGCATTCTAATGTGATAAAGTAAATAAATATAATCTTGGGTGTTTACTATTAATCTGGTAATCTAAACACAATTACAGGTCTTGTCTTTGATGAAATGTGTATATATAATCCTATATATAGTAATAAATACGCGACCGGAAAGTCCGGGCTACCAAGCAAAAATCTTGGTAGCCCGTTGGGCTACCAAGTAATTTTAGGATTTGTCGTGCCCTGGGTTGATTATTTATCGTCATTAAGCTTGATCAACTTTGCCTCTCAATTCAGTGAAAATTCGACATCAACAAAAAATATATAAAACTTCATGAATTTTTTCAATAATTATAAAAATTGACGCACTTGTTTTTTCTGCTTTTTTATAATAAATATCTCAAATAAAAAGTATGTACATAATTTTTTCGCGTTTTAGTTTCCAAAGGACGTAATTGGACGGCATATTGATGTAGACCTACTTTCATTTTTGATTTTGCGTATTCAGATACATGTGTATTAGATGTATTAAATTTTCTCGCGGCATAAAAGTAAAGAAAACAAATGTAGGACTATCAGTATTCGTCTACCGACACAAGGCCATTTCAGTTGCATGATAATTACAAACGTTTTACTCTGCGTAATAAAAAATCATTCGAGCATCTTCTGTGTATTTTTTATCGATGCGCACATATCTTAACGACCTTCACCTAGAGGGATAAGAATAATCATGTCATTCAGCGAGCTAATGCTACAGCCACGTGCGTGTAAAGCAAAAGTTTTGTTTAAAATAGCGACTTGGGTTTTCACCGGATGTAAACAAATATTCTTCACCAGAGCTGAAGGATATACATGTATAGATCGAGCAAATGCAGTATCGTATCTAACGTATGACGAAAGTGAACACCAAAGATATCAACTCGATAAAATTAATGTTTTCTTTTTGTATTTGCGGGAAAAGTAGCCGGCGAGAATTTTTAAATATCCGGGTCGACGAGAAAAGTCGATGACGTCAAAAGCCCGCCAAATAGGAGCCCGATTACGATTGGAAGATGAACAGATAGGATGGTTACGATTGGACGTTCAAAATAGCGTCATTGCTATATTTGGAAACATGGAAGTCTTTACCGTTAATCGTCATAGACCGACTTGAAAGACTGCACCCCCCCCCCCCCCCCCTCAATTTTCTCAACGGATTTACGCGATTCGGAAAAACGGGCTCGGCGGCCATCACAGATCCGGAAATCCGGCATAATCCGGAAAACTTTCACCCATGTAATAATGTTTAGAAAGATTTGGGTAGATGAAAATAAGTATTTTGATGATTAAAACTTATATAAAGTGAACTGTGTACTTATTTTTTTGTTCAATTTGACCTATTCAATCATGAAATATGTAGATTTGAGTAATATTCACCAACAGCAACTATAAAATTGGTAGATTTGGGTAGATTTGGGTAATTCGTGCTGCCGCGCAGAAACAGTATTACAGCAGAGTTTCTGCCTTATCTAGAGACAATATAATAATGACTCAAATCACTCACCGAAAGATGAAATGGCTCGGAGATCTGGTTTCAGATTTCAAGCAGCTTCCTTTGGTGTAGTCTAGAATTCAAGTGACGTCACTGCGGGCCCACGTGATCGTCTTCTACCAGGCTAGGAACCAGACAGTCCGGTCCTGTCCGGACTGTCAGAATCGGTCGCTACCACAGTATGGTATTATTTAACAGTTGAATTTGTCAAACAAAAAGAAAGATAACAAGGGCTAGCTTTCACAAGTTGCCAATGGTAATGTACATAAAGTGTAAAATAATTTTTTAGTTATTTGTAACTGGTTATGATAGTAATCTTGTTGTTACAACTGGTTGATCTGAATCCACTCTGGATCTGCCCTATAATTTGTTGTGCCCACTTTACTGTCATCCAGTGGAATTATGGGAAGACTTGTTATTTGATGATGGCATCTATATTCAACCAGTGTAATAATAGACAGCATGCAGAAATTCACCCTCATTTTATGAAGATACCTTAGTACCTACGTTGTCAACAAATTAATGTATACCATTTCGGATGGTTCGAATACACCAAAATCGTTCTACAAGAATCATTGATGTTATTTTAACCAACAAACCTGACAAATGTCTTAATGTTTTAAATTTTACCTGCGGTCTTAGCGATTTTCATAACATGGTATGTTTTCAACTTGATTTTAATGTTCCCCCAAGTAAAACTAAGTGGATTTCTTATAGAAGTTTTAAAAATTTTGACATTGATGCTTTTTATAAAGATCTCAGCCAAATAGATTTTACGAATATTACACAGGACCCTTCACTGGATGCAGCTACAGATGCTTTAAGCTCTGCAATTAAAACCTGTTTTGATAAGCATGCCCCAGTCAAAACTAAAAAACAACCTAGATGCCCAGCACCTTTTATGAACTCTGTACTCCGGAAGTTAGTATTTCAAAAACACATGCTTTTTAATAAATTTAAGAAACAAAAGACTGATAAAAACTGGCACAGGTACAGGCAAATGAGAAATCTTGTTACAAAAATTAAACGCAAGTCAATTGGCCAATATTTTATTGATAGATGTTCTGGTGGTACAAATAATAAAGATTTTTGGGCAACAATAAAGCCTTTCCTAACAAACAAAGGCACAATCGTTAAGAAAAATACAGTTCTTCTTGAAAATGATAATTTAGTCACTGACCAAGAACAAATTTGTAACATTTTTAATGATTTTTATATCAATGTTGCAAAAGATATTGGGGATGAATCCATCAAATTTGATAATAACCATGAAAGTATATGTAAAATCAAAGAGATTATGGAGGATAAAAATTGTAGAGAAATGTGTTTTACAAATATTGATGAGAATTTTGTTTCTAAACAACTGAACCAAATGAATGTAAAAAAAGCTACTGGATTTGACAATATTTCTGTTAAAATGGTTAAATTAGCTAGCTCTGTTATTTCAGAACCTATCTCTAACCTTGTAAATAGATCTTTTAATGAATGTAATTTTCCTGATTCAATGAAAATAGCACAAGTAGTGCCTATACACAAGAAAAACAGTACATTAGACAAAGGAAACTATAGACCGGTCAGCCTGCTGCCAGTTATATCAAAGGTATTTGAAAGGGCTATGTACACCCAACTTATTGAACATTTTAGTAATATTTTTAATCCACTCCTTGGTGCCTTCAGACCAGGTTATGGCTGTAGCACTACACTTCTGAAGGTTGCAGAGGACTGGAAACAAGCTTTAGATGAGAATTTGTATTTGGCTGCAGTGCTCATGGACCTTTCAAAGGCCTTTGACTGCCTACCTCATGATTTGCTTTTATTGAAATGTAGGCACTATGGTCTATCTGAATCCTCCGTTACCCTTATTAAGAGTTATCTCTCCTGTAGAAAACAGTGTGTAAAACTAGGGGATAAATATAGTACTTTTCAGCATATTGTAAAGGGTGTCCCGCAAGGTTCTATACTAGGCCCTCTTCTCTTCAACATCTTCATAAATGATATTTTCTCTTTTGTTCATAGAAGTTCTTTATATAATTATGCTGATGATAATACACTGTCATACCAAAGCAAATGCCCAAAGGACCTAGTACATACCCTTGAACAGGACTCCCTATGTCTTATTAATTGGTTTAAACTTAATCATATGAAAGCCAATCCAGATAAGTTTCAAGCTATCGCTCTTGGACGTAAAACAAAAGATCTTAACATTTCTTTTAATTTGGGCAGCTGCTCTATTCAATGCGATCCTGAAGTTAAATTATTAGGTGTAACTTTTGATTTTATGATGAATTTTAATACGCACATATCAAATATTTGTAAAAAAGCAGCATGTCAACTTAATGTTATGAAAAGGATAGGAAGAAATATAAACAAGCTGGGTAGACTTACTATGTATTACTCCTTTGTAATGTCAAACTTAAATTATTGCCCTTTAACATGGCACTTCACAAGTGAGACAAATGTTAAAAAGATAGAGAAGATCCAGGAACGAGCATTAAGATTTATCTATGATGATTACCAAAGTTCTTATGATATTTTATTGGAAAAGTCTGGACTACCATCTCTAAAAACCCGAAGGATGAGAACAGTTGCCCTGGAGGCTTTTAAACTTTTAAATAAAATGGGACCAACTTATCTCCATGACCTATTACAATATAAGAATTCTTCTTACAATTTTAGGTACAGAAATTTAGTAGAGTTACCTACACCTAGAACAGAACGGTACGGTAAGAACTCGTTCAGGTATTCTGCAGCCAAACTATGGAACTCCTTGCCAGCTGAATTCAGGGAATGCACTTCTTTTAGACAATTTAGTTCCCTTATAAAAAGCTGGGATGGCCCTGAGTGCAAATGTTCAGCATGCGGTTGACAGGGGGCTCCATCAGTCTGGTTGCGGGGTACTCTGCTTGCTAGTTGTGCTTAGTCTTAGTATCTTTAGTTGAGCCTTGTTTTGTTTGTTTCTTTTTTTTTTTTTCTTTTTTTTTTTTTTTTGTCCATGGCTTTTATATCTTGCTTTTATGTGCTTATTCTTAATGTGTGCTCTGCTTTACTTAATAGTGTACGCTCAATAATATTTATGTTTTGATGCAACGTCTTATATTTAGATGTGTTTTAAATCATATAGATTCTTAGTTAATCTTAATTAATGTTATGTAGTAAAACTTAATAACTTTTGCCGTCTAATTACCAACATGATCTAATGCTCATATCCATGCATTTTATATGATTATATGTTTTTAAGATCTTAAACTTGTATACATTCTTTATAACCTAATAACTGTTCATAAGATGTTGTATAAGTGTTTCACATGTTTGTATGTATGTTATAATGTCTATTCTGTGCTTGTCATATTTATTGTTTAAGTCGGTCTTAAAAGCTCTACAGAGCTTGTGTTATGTGTTATATACCTCCGACTTTAAATAAATATTACTTGACTTGACTTGACTTGATTGATCCAGGTGACTTGACCAGGAACAAAATAATTTCAGACATTTCAAAAAACAATTCTGCACACTAGCTATGCGAGTCTGCAATCTATCTTACCACATTTAAGGTATAAAAAGCCGTAAAATATTTTACTTCTGCTCTTTCTTCGCGCTTTAATAAAAACAACATTGAAGAGCTATTAAGGGGACGTTAATTCAGGTCAAAACGGCCCATGGACACATGTAGACTTCTTCGCTGTACGTGTCCCTAAGACCTCTTCGATGTACATGTCCCTACTTTCAATACATATAATTATATATATTGGCAAGTCAATTGTAAGCTGAGATAACACTGCATTCATTTATCGTATATTTATCGTACGGACAGATAGAAGAAGAGACGAAGAAGAAATTATTTGCAAAACTTATAGCATCCCATGCCTTCAGTCCTGCTGCAATGATTCAGACGGGGTCTTATTTGGGACCTATAACCCGTGTTTGTGTTATAAACTATTTTTTCCCTGAATAAAAGCAGACTACACGTACGTGGTAGAAATAAAACGACCCGCCCAGGAAACATTTGACGTCGAAAAGACTTGTATTGACATAGACCTCGACGTCGGATCAACGTTGGATTTTGGTTGGAAATGAAAGTGTTTTAGAAGTCAATTCCCAACGTCGGATTCTGACCAAAATCTAACCATATTCCGACCGGAATCCGACCCCAATCCGACCAAAATCGAACCTCTTCCCTCTTCCTTTTATTACTATCAGTGTAATAACACTATTTAAAAAATATCTTCATGGTGTTTTTTGAATTCATCTCTTAACCTCACTTTTAAAAGTAATGTGTTTTATGAGCTCTTTATCATAAGAACAGCCAAGTAGCGAGACTTTTTTGGGACGAAACGCATTTTATGAAAACAACTCTACGTGTCTTACACATGTAGTGGGCATTAATCTCGACAAGATTAAAGCAAAAACTTTAATTTAAAAACAAACTATGAATACGAAAATACATACTTGCTTAATCCCTCACCTCTGTCAAATTTAAAATAATCTTTTTCCCCTTCTATGTTTGTTTGGGGATTTTGTTCTTTGTTTGTTTGTTCAAAATGGCGCGGATTGTTTACATATTTAGATTCAATTGCACATGTTTCGATAATATCTCTTCCATTGCACAGCAACCATTCAAATTTAGAAATATTTTTTCACGTATATTTATGTATAGAAAATTTGGAAAAGTATTAGTTATTCGAAAAAAACTTTTCCAAAAGTCAAATATCTGACCAAAAAGCCTACGTCTATCCGACATAATTTACCGACGTCTAAACGACGTCGCATTTTCGACGTCGGATATACGTTGGATTTAGGTCGCCGACGTCGCGATCAAAATCCAACCTAAATCCAACGTCGTTCTGGGGCGGTATTCATAATGCTCCTTAGATTTTAAGTAAGGAAACTTCTTAACTTATATTTTTTCCCTAAGGGAAGATTTTCCTTAAAATCGCGTCTCAAAAAATTCCTTAACTCTCCCCTTAGGTAAGAAATTCCTTAAGTGAAAAACGGCTTCTGAGGAAAGATTTAATTTGATATACGGTGACGTCACTAGCGGAAGTACGCTATTCAAAATGGCTGGATGGTGGCCGAAGAAAATGTAATCGTGGATTTATTCTTCATATTTTGGTGTTAACACACGTCTTTTTACTAATTCAAGCATACATTCGGAATTGCGAGGTTTACAGTTATAGTATGATTTGAACTTGATGTATAATTATACAGCGTCAAGTTCACCTACGTACTTGTTTTGCCGACCTTCGCGTATCTTCATTTTGGGTTTTTTGAACGGATAAAAATAGAAACGGAAGTAGATGAGCTGTCAAAAGCAGACGACGAACATCATGGAAAAACAAGCAAAATCACGCGCCCCAAACTTCACGGAGCAAGAGTGTTTGCTTCTTGCCGAGCTTATGGGAGAAACGGCAGATGGGTTTGTTTTGTCGAGGCACAAACTTGACAAACATAGGTTCACTAACCGTAAGTAACAAATCCATAAATCGAATTCCCTACACTACAGCCTTGCAGTGGGTTAATTAACTATCAAATATAGATCTAATGCCTGACAGATAAGACAGTGATAGGTATGTCCGCTTGTACAAAAGGAGGTCCCCGGTTCGTTATAAACAGACAGGAATTTAAAATCTGGGTTTCTGCAGACTAGGGTATTACTGCAGCAGTGCAGTTCCATGGTAACGAAACAATGATGGGGAATACAAAGGCCCATAACCCCTCCTGTTTTAATTTTTGAATTAAAAACATTGCAACATTAATACAAGTGGTTAGCCCATTTCTAAGGTGAATTTGCAATCAACTGGTAAGGCAAAGTGTTGAATTTAATAAAAATTGATGATGTCTAAATACAAGGATTGGATTTGGACTGACTTTTTAATCTGCTAATTCAGAGGTTGATAGTCCTACACAATTATCTATGATATTCATCGCTATAATAAAAAAACATTTTTGATCATTAACATGTTTTTAAATTTAGAAATTACTAGTGCAACAAAAAAGAAAATGTGGGAGGAAGTTAGCCTCAAGTTCAACTCCTCAAGTACCACTCCCAGGACAGTAAGTGAGCTCTCCAAGAAATGGGAGAATTTAGTGGCAAAGCACCGTGCCATCTTTTCTGATTACCAAAGGCACATTTCTTTAACAGGTAATTGTTTTTAAGTCTCCATTACATGGGGATTCACCAGCCCAATTGAAACAGTTATAAAAAAATGGTGTTCTGTCTGATAAATATAACAGGAATAAATTTTGAAATTAGCCATCCAACAAAGGAAAAATGAGTTCTCAAAGACAAAGAAGGTTATCTTTGTAACGCTGCAAGTTTCCATTTTGAGAAATGCTGTTAATGCATCAGCCTATACAGGGCTCTTGCTACATGGAAATTTTAGGGAGAAGTGACTTCTCTCTCACTTCAAGTTAGGGAGAAGTGAGGAGACTTAAGGGAGAAGTGGGAGACTTTGGCAACAAATGATGTGTACCGTGCTTCTACATCTTATCTATTAAGTTTTGTATAAAAAAAGAACAACAACTACATACTGAAACATTATTTGATGAAACAAAAAGATCCAAAAAAAAAATCGGAAGATTGACTTTCTTAATTTTGCAGTTGTCAAAATTCTGATTTTAAAATTACATTTTCATTTGAAAAAAGTAAAATAAGCACATCAGTAATGGCCACATCCAACAGCCATAAAATATTAAACAATAATAACCATAATGATTAACTAATGAAATAGTAATAAACATAATGATAAAGTCAAAGTGTCTAGATCTCTCTGTTTTAAGGAGCAGCACCAGATTCACGGTGTAAGTATTCACTAATCACTGAGGCAGTGATCGGGGTCATAGGGAAGGACAGTGTAAGCGTTGCTGGGAGTGCTGGCCAGGAAATGGACACCACACTTATTCAGCTGAGACAGTAAGTTGTTCAGTTGACATGAATTCCTGTTATATTGCACAGATGAAGATATGCTTTTGATATTTTAATCATATTAACACCAAGGCTTTTGTTGAAGCAGCAATCATGCACAGAAGCAGTTTTACAATTTTTTTACAGTTCCTCATCAAATATTACAATATATAATAAAACATTACCTAGAGTTTTTGAAGGTGATGCTTTTCAAATTATGACTGATAAAGAATAATTATGAGCGTATAAAGGAATCAAAATGAATGTTGCTAAATATTATGGAAATATGAGATAGAACTAGTGTACTACTTTTGCCAATACCATGGTTGGATTAACTACCGTTTTTTGACTGGGGGTTTGCTGGCTTGAGACCAGCTAACATACCCCGTAGTCAATCAATTATCGTGCTTGTAGATGTATTTTGCTTTGCTGCTCTTTGTATACTTTTTCAAAACTTATATTTTTTTTAATTTTCAAACAAATATTAAAACATCATGAATAATCCTTGCATTTTTTATATGTTCCCTTTCTTGTAGAAGTACATCTCAAAGTGCAACCACAGATAAAGATAATAACAGGTATGCATATGAGTTCATTGTTACTACATGTATTTCAATTTTATAATTTTGACAAAGTATTTCTAAACTATGTTAAAATTGTTCCTAATCAGACAGCTTGTAAACACATGTTGTTAAATAGCTAAAACAAACATTAATTAGACTGTCAATGTAAGTGGAGTATGACACCAAAAGTATAATAAAGTTTTTATCATAGTGTAGACACAATTGAGAAACTAACAAATTAAGCTGATTAATGCATAATGAAAATCATTCAATACTACATGTACTTTTTCTAACAACATATATTTCAGTCAAGAGGCTGGAGGGATTTCGCAGATGACAGGGAGATCTGCAGTGACATCTCTTAATAGATCTGTCCCTTCATCACATGTTTCACAGTCCCCAGGATCCTCATCAAGGTATTATAGCTTGACAAACTATCTTGTTTGCTTTCAATACCACACCCTCATTGGGAAACTCACACATTTGTAAATATTGTCACATATAACAACAAATGGAATTATGAACTTGGCATACAAGTTTAATTGACAGTATATTCAGTGGACATACGTTTTTATGTTACAGTTCTGTCAAAATATATTTATTATATCTCAGGTAATTTACAAAGAACAGAATGGTGTTAATACATGTAATTGGTTTTAAACCTCAGTATTGAATCCATCCTTCTCTAGAAACCAAAGCTTGACAGTATGTTGGGGACTTGGCAAATTTACATACCAATCACCTGTCTAATATATGATTATAGATGTACATTAATAATTATTATTTCAGCAATTACTGCCAGTGTGATCCAGAGATAAACATGCTCCAGAAAAGAAAGTTGAGGCTGGAGATAGAATATTTTGAACTCAAAATAAAGAAACTGAAAGGAGAAATCTGTGTTGAAAATGAAAGTTAAAGCTGCCTATTCACAGTTTCAGGATGAAAATATAAAGTGTCTTTAATTATCAAAATGTATAATTTTAGTTATAGAAGACCTTTAAATAGAGTAAATGTGATATAGTATTCTTATGCAGTAAACGTATGAATGAATATATTTGAAGTTAAATTTGTTGTAAAACTACTAATATAGAAAATTCACTCACAGCAGATCCTAAATTATACTAGTAAGTCTTTAAAGTTTGATGAAAATTTGCTTCTGTTCAGTCATTTATGAACATTGTATAGAAGTACAAGTATTATTTAACACATGTGTGACATTGAAGTATTCCACCATGAACTGTGAATAAGCAGTTTTAAAGATTGTTCTGAAAAAGACACTTTTTATGCATTCTGTCAGTTTTGTTGGTGAAAATTTGATAAAATTATAAATAACTGTGAAATTGAACTAATGTGACTAAAGTGTTAGTATACTGATATCTTTAATGGTCTAGATGTATTTTCTTTGCATTGGTATGGAAAATTGATTATTTTATCTTACTTTGTTGAGGTGATGACAAACATATTTTGGAAATCAGTGTAAAGAGAAAGTATTACCTGTATTAATTGTCTTAACAAATTTTGAAGTTGGCTTTCATGCTTTGTCCACACTTGATTATTTAAGGGCTTACCACACTCCTCCCCAGCATGTTCATCGTTAAAAAGAAAATTATGAAAACCTCAAAATGCCGTTCAATGAAACTTTGCACAAATGAGTGTTACTAATGTATCTTTATTTTGCATATGGTAAGACACGTTAGAACTGTTAAGAAAAATAGCGAGATGTAAAAATTCGCAAAAATTCTATTTACATAATTTCACAAAAACTAAACAACACAAAACATCATTTTAAATGCCCACATGAGAAATATGATACTGACAATACTGTCTTGTGTCCTCGTTTACATACATTTGCAAACCTTTTTAGATATTAGTAAAAGTGTGTTTGACCTTCAACTTCCTGGTTGCGTAAACGGATGACAATAATTGATTTCTCTTTAAGTAGTTGAAAGTTCTTTACAAAGTACACAACATTTTCTTGTCAGTATCATAACACTTGCGTAGGAATTAAAATAATTTTTTATATTGCTTAGTTATTGTGAATTTATGTAAATAGAATTTGAAGGAATCTTTAGGTCTAGCTTTTTTCTTTACTTTTCTAATGTGTCTTACTGTATGCAAAATAAAGAAACATTAGTAACATTCATTGGTGAAAAGTATCATTGAACAACATTTCACCGTTATTGAGATTTTGATAATTTTCTTTTTATTGATGAACATGCTGTGGACGAGTGTGGTAAGCCCTTAAGACATAAACAATTAAACAAATGAATATTTACATTTGCAGTGTTGATTAATTATGTCTGAACTTTTGGATTCAGAAGTTATTTTGCATATATTTATACTTTTTTTAAGTCACAAACATTCGACAACTTTCAAAACACAACATCATTAATCCACCAATTCCTTTCAAACTCTGATGCACTTAAAAATAGTTTGCTGCAATAAAGTCTCTGTAGTGCAAGCCCTCTTGAGGTCCATTGAAATTGTTGTTGTCATTTGCATCAACCTGCAACACCTGGTTTACTTCAGGCAAGGGAATCTGTCTTGCCTTGCATATGTTATGCAGCACACCACATGATAAGATGATCCTGCAATATCAAAATCTTCTTTAATAAATGATGCAGCAAATTTTTTTTATTGCAGAAATATATTCCAGTATTAAACAGACACAACTTTGGGAGGTGGGAGATGTTTGGACATATTTTTCACAAGTATTACAACTCTGATAAATATAAGTTCCTGTGATTTTGAGCTTTTAGCCCAGTTGTGTATTTTAACCCTTTCCTGTATAGATACACCTTCATTGCTAGGGTGAATAGTTTAGATCCAGATCAGCCAGCACATCCGTGCCATCTGATCGGGATCTAAACTGTTCGCTTTTTGATTCATTAGGTTTTTTTTCTGACCAAAATGCGACCAGTGAAGATCCTGATCACATGGCACAGATGTGCCGGCTGATCTGGATCTACACGGGTCGCACATGCGTAAAAATGCATATATATCAAGGAAAGGGTTAACGCTTTTGACTGGAATCAACATTGTTTTGCTACTTTACAAGTACTGTCATAAATAATCTCATTTCTACAATGTTTAATGATTGCATTCAAGTACAAACTTTTAAAAAGACTATATTGATAACGTGGTTGCTCTTGTTTTTCTTTTCAATAGATATCTTAAGCTTGTAAGTGTTTTGAAATGGCAATGTTTTGTGCTGAAGATTACTTTACTTACTTGCAGGCCTTTTCAGGTTTTACACGTAATTCACCATGAAGAATTCCCCATCGCCTTTTCAATTGCCCTATACCTCTCTCCACAACTGATCTTGTACTCTTGTGAGCACTACAAGTACACAGAATAACCATTTTAAAGAAAGATAATACCTTAAGTTTCACGCAATTTACTTCACTTAGCTAATATCCCAAGATTAACACAAATGAAAAAAACAGATAGCGTGCTAAGAGTACACTCAATAACTATAAATTTATTAATTTAAATAAGATGATACTTGAGTTATAAATTTTGAGTAAAATATAATGTCAGTTAATGAGTAAGCTTGAAATCAACCATATTAGACTATAAGGGAAATTGTATAATTAACGGGTGGTCAACTCAATCGACCAATACTTGCCAGTATTTACTGGTAAATACCACTAGCATGGAAATAGTCATATTTGCTGGCATTTTACCAACCTTTATAGCTGGTAAGGCCCCAGTTACAGAGACAGTCAGTGCCCCATTGGTTATTTTATTCTAAATTACTCGCCGTTATTATCAGTTGTCGTGCGTTACTTTATTTCTGTTTTTCTGTGTAAACAGCCATCGGTGATTGATGAGTGTTAAATGGGTTAAACAAATATTTCATGGGTTGCAGGTATACTATAATTCTCATCTTTTTCCAATCGGTGGTGAGTATAAGTTGGTTGGTTGCTTATCAGTGGCCCATCAGAGATATCGGTTGTAGACAGGTTGTCAATCGGTGATATCAGTTTTAGACACAATGTCGAATGGTGATAATCAGTTGTAGACAAGTTGTCGATTGGTTATTTGTAAAATATTTTCACCGATCGAGAATTATAAACATGTCTAAAAGTCAAGTTATCGGTTATTTTTCACCGGAGAAACTCATCTTTCCCCAATAGCAATTGATAGGTGGCAAACAGTTGAGCAATAGTTTATATCAGTGGTAAATCCCTTGTCATTGGTTCACTCCATAATTTGGCTAAAAAACTACCAATCAATCACCGATGGCTCTTTGTATCTGGGGTTTAACATGCGTGAGATTATACCAAGATACCCAGAAATGTAAGGATTGTTGGTAAACTTTTATCTTTCAAATCTGAAATTATGCTGTGTTTAACAAAATTGTTAGTTATACTGTTAATAGTAGGGTTCTGTGCAAATCATACTGAAATGTTTAACTTTACAGCAATAGCACTTTCACTTACGTGTTGTATTGGAGTTGAGAATTCCCTATAGGGTTAATGTATGGAGTTAATAGCCAGCGTTTGCATGGGTAGCCACTGTCTCCTAGAAGGTAATTGTGTGCTCCATGTAACGCACCATCCTGCATCAGCTGAAATAATCCACTTCCCCGTAGAACTCTGCTATCATGGGTGGATCCAGGCCACCGAGCAACTAAGTCGGTTATCCGACATTGACCATCGAAGACCACCTTAAAAAAATAAAAATCCAAAAGTGCTACACTATAAGTATATTTTCTCAACAGAATAAGTTAAAAATAAATCCTGTCATAGCTTGTGTCCTGGGGATGAATATCATATGAATAAACATGGTTTACCAGACTTTTCCAACACTTGATCTTTATATATCGCCATATACATGCATTTTATTGCATGTGCAACCAGTGTAGATCCAGATCAGCCAGCAAATCCGTGCCTTCTGATTAGGTTATGCACATTTTTTTGGTAAGAAAAATCTTGAAATCTAATCTTTTCCCATTTCAGGTAGTATTTTACCTCTCCAGAGGACATTAGCCTTATCCTACAAAATGAAAAAAACAAACAAGGCACTATGTTGTGCATATCACTTACGGAATTTTTGAATAATTAAGTATAAATTGTTCATACACACCTGAGTATTAATGGAATGGTATCCCATTCTGTTTACATACATAGGCTCTTCAATGCTGGGGGCCTGAATCTGCACATGTGTGCCATCAACAACTCCCACTACATTGGGAAAACCAGCGATGTTGTAAAAATCTTCTTTGATTTGTCTAACTTCGCCCAATGCAGTGGGAAAGCAGATATGGCTTGCAATAAACTCCGGTTTGGTAACTGCATCGGTAACCTGGCTGATCACACGGGACACAGTTGCCTGTGAAACGCTATGCAAGTCTGCAGCATTTAGCTGTATAGTGCTAGTGGCCAAATACCGAAGGCAAACCAAAATCTTTTCCACACTGCTGAGACTGTGGTTTCTTTCTGTCCTTGGTGAAAGCATGGCTCCCAAATTATCATTCAGATAATATATGGAATCTCTATCCAATCTATAGCGCTCAATAAGCTCTAAATTTGATAGAGTGTCAATGATGTCCTCCCTATCTTGAACATTTTGTCTAGCCATTGTTCTGAAATGGTATGTACAAGATATATATCTACTGCCCCACGCCTCTTTTGCAGTATAATAATAAGATTTCATGTATCAATATTTTAAAGATAAATCTGATTTGCTGAAAGGTTCCCTTGAATATGGCAGGACAATACTGAGTTCTATTTTGTTTCATTGTATTCTGACATTTCTGTTGCAAGGACAGGCAACACCACATTGATTTTGAAGTTGCCTGATTGAATTCTACAGGACAACACTCAAAATGTGAAGGATTGTGCCTGTCCAAAGTCTACATGTGTTAGCCTTTTCCCTGCCAGTTGCAGTATGTTACTTATGCCAGTAGTGAAAGATCTACAAGTACATTGTCGCCTGCACAGCCATGAATTTTGCACGTTAGTCGTTACTACTTTCGTCATTTCAGACGAAAAATGCACCTCATTGTCATGAAATCGAGCTCAATTGGTACATCATTTCCATGCATTCCATTTTTATTCCGATCCCTATACTGATTGATATCTTCCTTGTGAATAATTGAATTAATTTTACTTGAAAATAATGATAAATTATTAGTTCGTGTTGTTGTTGTTGTTGTTATTGTTTTAAAATTGTCTCCCTTCGAAAATAGCTCTACCATACCGTACAGCGGTCTCGCAAATATGCGAGCGTAGCCTGACTGGACTATAACAATTCAACTCGTTACAAACTTTATGATATATAAAGAAACTTACCGATTATTTATAATCTTCTCGCAAAACAAACCGAGTTCGTCTGCTATTCCGCCATGTTTAAGAAATTTCCTTAAATATTAAGGTAGCTAATGGGCTACCTTAACTTTTAAGGGAAAATTTGATCAACTTAAGGGACTTTTTAGCCTTAGGAGCTTTATGAATATCACTTAAGGAATAACTGTCAAACTAAGGGAAATTCTTAAAAAAATAGTTGAAACTAAGGAAAATCTTAAAAACTAAGGTAAAAAACTTCCTTAGGAGCTTTATGAATACCGCCCCTGACGTCGGGTGTTTACTGGGCGTGATCAAATTATAATATTATACTACTTCAACTTTTTATTTCATTCCCGGTTACATGTATACAGTAACAACAGGGATCAATTAAATAATAAACATTCAGTGGGTTAGAAGGGGGCCTGACAAAACAGAGAACAAATACACTACAGAAAAAAGAACACATCCCGGGCCTCTGAAATACAAAGCTAAATGGCGGTCTATCAGCCCGAAGAAGTTGGTATTTTTTAGGGGTTTCAGTTACCGCTGTAGCCAATTTTAGAGGCCTCGGGTTTACATGAGGATATTAATATATTACGTCAACAATATATTACATATTTTAGTTCTGTGTAAACTCTACAATAATTGTTCAAACAGCAACAATTGTACAATTTGCAACATAATAAATAATAACGGAACGCTGTTATCGTATTTGGGTAAGTAGGACGTCTACGCACCTGCATTATGACAGGCACGTGACGTGTATATTGTTTGTGAATGAATCAGGTAGTACAGTCAATGAAGTGTAATTGTCGGCGTGCAATTCGTGGGGGAACGTGTTTTTACTACAAGTTGGTCTGGGATGGAATGAATTTACTACGCCTCATGAAAGAGTATGTACTTTGCTAAATTTTAATCTATTTTAGTAGTTAAAGTGTAAGATGTACTGTAAACAAAAATGCTTTGATTATTTCATAGAAGTCTTTTTTTTTTATAAATATAGCTACTTGAGTTGAACAGCATGTACATGTACATGTGTATGTACACGTGGGATTATTGTAAAAGACATTAATCAGCTGCAATGTTATTAAACCTTAGAATGAAAACCAGTCTTGGATATCAAGCTTGCCATTGGTAAGTTCTGAGAATGTGCTCAATTTCAACCAATCAGATTGCTGACATCTTAGACTGGTTTGCATTCTTAAATTTTAACATTGGGACTGCTAGTTACCAGCTTCCAGCACTACATGTTGGATGGAACTGCAATAGGTAACACGATGAAAATGCAAGAAACATATTAAATACAGTTTACGCAAGGAAGAATGCATGAGCCTAAATAAACAATACAATCAAAATACGTCAGCTGTGCACACATCTTCCATATATTTTCAGCATACTCTAAAAAAGTTCAATATAAGTGTTGTTTTTTTTTATCCTGACGAATATCCTAATATTAGAAACCCGCATCAAAGCTTCCAAATTAAAGATATGTATGCACTCCGACGTCTGGGATGGATTAAGTTTTGTACTGCTATTATTGAATTTCCAGTTGGTGAATGTTGAGTTGCGCTCAATCCAATGCACTAGTCTGACCATGATCAGTCACAGTCAAACCAATCCTGCAGTATTATCATAATTGTGTGCCGTGTTAAGTGAATTTCCAAGTGTCCTTTTCATCTACCTTGTACATCTTATTTGGACGATTACTTCCTTTGATTTGGCGAGGACAGATATTCGGGCTGAAAACAATAATTGAGGTTTTAAGGACAGCCCAAATGCCTTATTAAAACAGGCTTTTTCTAGCAAGGTAATTTCACTGATGATTAAAATCCTCGATCAGCACAAGCGCAAAATACGCGAAAATTAATCCCGGCGGAATAAAGTCCACAGTACGCACTAATTATACACGTTCTTAGTCACTGTCATAGTTACATTGTAAGGAATAAACCTCACGTCACGTGATATGTTACATGTACCCTTCTGGCCCAACCCGCACCTCATCCATCTCTTTGATGAGTTGGAAACTCATTTATATTAAGACTTTCTGTTTGCCTTGATTTTACTATATTCTAAGACACGGTGGCTGTATGGACAATAGATTTGCAATACACAATCTGAGTTATTTACTTCGTAATACTGTGAACTCACTAATTTTCGTGGTGTGGGCAGATCGCTCCACGAATTCTAAAACAACCACGAAATATATAACTTAACATAAACGTATTGAAGGAAATTCAAACTCGCGAAATTATAAACCCTTAAAAATACCATTTAACCGAAGACCGCGAAATTTTATGCCCACAAGTATAACTGGATTTACAGTAGGAGGAGGTTGCACTGCTTTAAACAGGTACTTCATAAAAGCCAATATTGTTGCTGGTTTGTATATTATTTTCATTGTGAATACAACTGTCACTTTCTGAAAATAATTAAGAACATAATAAACGTTGTGTCGACTGTTGTCAAGCGTTTATGTTTATTTGAACAAAGTAGATGTGTGATCTATGAAACGAACATTTCTTTTCCTTTAACGTTTTTATTTTTATTGTTTAGATTATGTATCAAAAATGTTACTTAGTTTGGGGAATAATTATGTTGTTTTCGGTAAACAGTTGTTGCCAACCTAATCAAGTAAAGTCGCATCGATATCAGTGACTCTTGTAATGGGGGTTCAAGTGCATAGGCCGTACTTTTTTCAAAACTTAAAATTATAACAGTGGTTTGTGACTAACTCACACCAACGTCTGTCTGTCGGTCGGTCTGACTGCCTTCCTGCCTGTGTCAATATTATCAATATTACATGAATTATGCCATCAGTTCTCTTTAACAAACTGGCATTTTCCCTGCAATTAACACACGATGAATATAAATGACCACTTGACAAAAATATCAGCACACACATACTGGTATATTAGTGACCCGACCGAAAATCCGAGTTGTAAATTTGCTGTCATGATTGCTTTGCCTTTAAAACAATTAGACAACAAATAAATATAAATAATTATGATTGCTAGCTAAATATAATCTCGCGATAACAAGTGGTTAAACATCAAATTTGTTGCATATGAACAAACACTGTGTGATGTTTATGTTGCAGCAATTTTGATATTAAATGAGTGTATTAAATCTATGGGGATTTAGTTTGATAAATAGTATACTATTGCCCTGTATGGAATTGTAGACTCTCGGAAATGTATGTTGTTGCAGAAAGATCAAGTTTTACAGTACTCATGTGTGTAGCCTGATAGACATATAAAAGGTGTTAAATCACTTTTTCATTCTCACATATCTTTAATTCATCTATAATATTGAATTTAATTCACGAAACTGATGTACAGAGTTTTTGATAAGCAGGATTTATTGACTTATTTGTGCAACCAAGTTATCATCTGTTATCTTAGCGCCTAAACATTCGAATTTTCAATCGGTGATGTCAACTTTATTAAACGGCCCACACAACATAGGATAGGGCTCTATATGTCTTGAGTAGCAATACACATTTTAAGCATAGGTACATGCACAGCTTAAAATAGACTTAAAATATGAAAGTTTAATTGAAAACAAGTCTACTGAAAAGTTTAATAATGCTATAAAAGTTTTTATTATATACCTTTAAATGATAACTCAAGTTTTATGATATTAATAGTGAAGTTTGTGGATCTGACTTAGATAGTAGAAATGAACTTTTGATAGTTTAGATATAATTGAACCTCTGTGTTGGTAATTGTTGAAGTATGTATTTGATGCGAGCACTTCGGAATAGTTTTATAATTATAAGTTACCTTTGTTTCATTCTAGTTTCAAAGTGAAAAACAAATGTAGATGTGTTGTTTGCTGAGTATTTTCTGAAAATGAAATACAAGGAATTTACAAACTAGATATAGTTTAAAGATTTTTCGATACGAAGGGTTAACGCGTTCAAAAGTAACGGGAGTCACCAAGTATAGATAGTAACCTTATATGATGATCCATGGTCGGATAAAATATTTCTAGAAAGGAGATTTTTTAGGGCAATCTTGCGGTAGTTACGTGATAATTTTCAACTGTCTGGCAAAAGTTCCCCTGAAAATTAAATATTGCCGCCATAAAAAAGGTTGAACTAGCAAGCCCACTGAAACCTCTCTTGGTCCGCCCCTGCTTATATCGTATCGCACATAGTACAAATATTTAACTTTATCAGCATCTTCTATCTATCCTGCATACCAATTAGTACGTAGTCAATGTTTGTATCGTCTTTATTGTCAGATATAGGTTAGTTTAAGTTCAATATTTTTATATAGAAAACAGGGCATTATATGACAGCTTGGAATTTGTGGACAGATTTGGTTTTCATATAAATTCAATGTTAGATCTGCCATGGCGGAAGACATGCTTTTTGTTCCGTAAATTTAAAATTAAAAAAAGAAAAAAAAAAAAAAAAAAAAAAAAAACCCAAACAACTTTAGTTGTTAACAAAAAAGCTGGGAGAAATTTTGAGTTCCGCTGGGAGGAATTTTGAGTTCCGATCTAGCAAACGGCGACGAATCGTTATCGGCTCAATGATTTGCAAGTCGTTGCACACATAATGTTATAACGTTTAATCAGTTTATTGTCTTCATTTTTCATTTGTCATTTTAGTGCACCGCTTTGAACTTTACAGTTGACTCCTAATTGTGTTATCAGAAAATTAAAATTAAATGAACCAGATTCGGCAACTTTTATATGATGCTTGATTATCAACATGTCACCTTTTAATGTCACTATGGTTCAATTACAAGTACACCCATGGCTATTTATTGCTTTTATACTTCAAATTAGCGCCCTACCAAGCAATCTTTAACAAGAAGAAAGCTTAAAAGTGACACAAAGGAGACCATGCCTTTATTTTTTAAATCTAAGGCGGCAAGAAAACGAAAATCGAGGTCACACGGGATAAGGATTAATGGTAACATCAAAAGAAAATCACGTATTCATTGTTCTATTCATGACCTTCAAAATATTTTAAAACATTCTGGTAGACATGCTATGCTGTCGCGTTTAGCTTCTCTTTCTATTTCTAGTTTACAAAAGTGGATAAGGAAGCCGATGATATTGTTATTAGAACTCATCCACTTTATGAAGTTGCAAGCCTTACTCAGTGTTACACTCGGCATATTCTTAGACCACACATAGACTTGGAATCTGATCACCAAAGACATTTTCTTAAAATTTCATTTTTAAATAAAGGCATAGATTTTATTGACCTTCCAAGTATCTTTAAAGATAAAACTGTTGAATCGGCTATACCTAATTATTTCAAGAATACTGAAACACCCATCGTTTGTTATAAATATAACAAGCCTATTAGAAACACAATTTTCAATTACAACAAAATTACCTCGGATTTACAGATTGTTGAAAACACACCATCATCTTGTGACTGTGCTAATTCAAAATTTTGCTATCAACCTGCCGGTCATATCGTTACAGGGGATCTAAATGTTATCAAAGACTTTAGAATCCGCAATTTAATTTCAAAAGGTCCAAAATACAGAATTCCATCGGACATCGACTTTAATACCTGTCGTGCGGAAATTGCAGAGTCTTTAAACTCTTTTTGCAATAAATGGTGTAAACGAGAACATGCTGAGCCTAATGCTCTTTCAAACTGGAAAAAACAAATATTCAAAATAATTGACACTCGTATATCCTTCTATAAAAGAAACATAGCTTTACTACCACCTCGACCTCGTTTTAACTTTCGTCATTTGAAAAAGGGTATTCAAGATTTTCACAACAAATTTGTTTTAACACCTGCTGATAAGGCTTCAAATAATGTTATTATAGTGTGACGTATACACTATATAAATGTTCAAACTGAAGAGCTTAATAGCACTAATGCTTATACACTGACTTCTTCATCTGAGAGTGATATTGTTACTGCACACACTCTACAAATTACTAAATTTAGAATCAGTGTTGAGCCGAAACAAGACAAAGTACCTACTATGTATTGGTTGCCTAAAATGCACAAAACACCGTACAAAGCAAGATTTATCGCTAACTCTAGTTCTTGTACAACTACAAAGTTATCCGTGCTCTTAACATCTTGTCTTACAGCTATAAAAGAACATGTAATTAGGTATTGCGAAAAAGTTTTTGAAACTACTGGCAAAAATTTATTTTGGTCTATAAAAAATTCAAATGACGTTTTGAAGAAACTTAAATCAAATAATTTTCAGGCGTTCTGTTTGTCTACATATGATTTTTCTACCTTGTATACTTCTCTCCCTCATAATTTAATAAGAGACAAGCTAACCAGTCTCATTGAAAAAACTTTTGCTAGAGAAAATAAAACATTTATTGCTTGTAATGAACATAGGGCATTCTTTACAGATGGTTCTTATGATATTTATACTTCATGGACCTGTCAAGACCTAATACAGGCGCTCACATTTTTATTGGATAATATTTATTTGAGATTTGGTACCTCTATTTATAAACAAGTAATAGGCATTCCAATGGGTACTAATTGTGCACCCCTTGTTGCTGATCTGTTTTTATACTGTTATGAAAGAGATTTTATGTTATCTCTTTCTACCGAACATCAAGATGATATTATTACAGCTTTTAACAACACATCGAGGTACCTTGATGATTTATTAAATATAGATAATAACCATTTTCCATCACTGGTTAATAAGATTTATCCTAAAGAACTACAGCTTAATAAAGCGAACACTTCAGAAAAGTAAGCAAACTTTCTTGATTTAAATCTATCCATTGACAATGGTTACGTCACTACTAAAATTTATGATAAAAGAGATGATTTTAATTTTAATATAGTAAATTTTCCGTTTCTAGACGGCGATGTTCCTCGTGCGACTTCTTACGGGGTTTATATCTCACAGCTTGTTCGCTTTTCAAGAGCTTGCAACGATGTGAATGATTTCAATGAACGTAATCTTTGCATTACAGAAAAACTTTTAAAACAAGGTTATCGGTATCACAAATTCAGGAAAACCTTTTGCAAGTTTTATCGCCGATATCCAGATCTAATTCATAAATACAGGTGCAGTTTAAAATCACTATTGCAACAAGGTATTTCACAGCCAGTTTTTTATGGAGATTTAATTTATAAACTTAAGAAGATAAAAGGCGATGTTAATTTCTCCCGGTTATTCGTAAAAACCATCTGTAAATTTAAAAAGAAAGGTTACCAACATGATATTTTACAGCGCTCTGCAGGCCTGGTGATGAACCCATCTACAGTTGATCATTATGCTTACCTCTTTGGTTGCACGACGGTGGCAGGGGTTTAAGAGTTAATGAAAGTTTTTGGGGAAATCTTTTCTAAAAAGAACCTAGAAGCTCGATTTGTTTCTTTTATCCCTGTCATCGTGTTCTTGCTGATTTTACTCCTGGTGCTCTGGTCTCTGTAAGATCATTGAGTACCCGCCCTTTGGCTTTGCAATGCTATTAAATTCTTATGTTTATATGTTTGTATGCTTTTGCATGCAACATTGTTGAGCTGATGGGTGGGTTGGAGTTATTTCACCAAGACAATTTGTACTTGTTTTGTGATAAGAGAACCTGTTGGGGCAAGTGTGAGGTTGGTGCACCCTAGAACCTGGTTTAAACCCCCAGTGGCAATTTGTTTTGCCACTGACCGTTCCAAGGCGGTAACCCCTCCGGTTCTCACTTCCGTTATTTGTTTGTGGCGTCCAGTTTGAAACTGATTTTTGTAATACCATGCTCTCTTTTCCTCTCTACTTGTTGGCTGTGTGGGGAGGCTGTGTATGCTGGATGTGGCCATTCCTGATATGCATATTTCATTTTTTATGCGAGTCCTATGGTTGCCAATCTTTGAAGTTGCGAGTATTCCAGTATATTCGGACAGTCAAAAGTTAGGCGCTCTGGACCAGTACAACACAAATTACATATTGTATTCTAATTCAAATCAGTTACAGACTGTATTATTTCTCACCTACTGGCCTTTACATGTACTTAGAGATATCAAGGTCAGCGTACACTATTGCGTTTTCCTATATGTTCTATATAGAGTCTTGGGAGTCTCTTGATATATTTATTCTTAGACAATATCAGGCATGGTCTTCTGATGAAGTTTGAATATAAATCTACATAAAAACATAGATGAAATACCACCATGACCGTAGGTTTCTACCTCAAATTTCACTTTGAAGACTACCACCCTTGCCTATTGACTAAATTTACTTGTGGCTAACCTGTTTATAGGCATTATTTTAAAAGTAATTTTTTTCTTATCCAAAATGTTTTGGATAATGATTTTTGGTTCCAACAGCTGCAGAAATACACAATTTCTATTTTTTAGAAGGAGTTTTATTTTTTCTTTAGCTATATTGGCCAATCAGCTAATGTTTCTATAGAGTCTTACGGGTTTCCCCTAACTTTTTTTTTAACCAACCGGGAAGCAGCTTTTATTTAGTGTACGCTGATTTTAAGCCTCACATATTATTTTTAGTTATATTCAAACATTGTATAAAATGAAGAAATAAATAATTCCAAAAATTAAAATCCATGTTTTGTTTGTTTTTGTCCAAATCTGAACTCACAGCCCTTCTTCAAGTGTAAGCAGTTGGTGACAGTTCAGCCACACTAAAAACACTATAAACAGATTATTAACATTCATAACAAAAAAAATCAGGAAAAATAGAATATTCCAGTTTATGTTATAAAACTTGACTACTGAAGACTTACACACAGGCATGATATTTTAAACAAGTAATTTTTTGGCTTGGCCTTAAATGCTTCTATACAGAGTCATTTTTGTATCCCCACCCCATGTAAAAATACAAAAAAAGACATTTTCTGGCTATTATTTCAATAAATTTTCATTACCTGCAAGATCAAATTCCTGAATTTTACATTAAAAGCAGCTATAAACATATTTATTCATGGAAACACAGTCTATTTAGTATCATTCTGCACTTAAAATACACAGCCATGACTTTTGTGGAAACCAAGACATAGTGAAAA
>JAZAYU010001258.1:0-66639 GCA_038501625.1 Corbicula japonica | reverse complement strand
GAGATATTTATAAAGTCCGTAAGATGTTGCAGGAGAAACATCGCCGTAAAAAACGAACATTTACTATATTAAATTTAAATCATCTCTTTTATTATACTGTCAAACCTGTCTTTAGCTGCCACCCAAGGTAGTGATAAAAAGTGGCTGCTCCATACGGGTGGCTGTTAAAGACAGGTTAAAATGAGAACAAAATGTCAGTTTAGGACATATTCAAACTGGCTGTTTAAGACAGGTGGTTGCTATTCGCAGGTGGCTGCTAAGGCAGGTTTCACTGTATATTTTAGTGATAATGTATCTTTTCTCAATAGAAAGATTTAGATCAAGAAAGTTTGCTCGCTTATCTGAATTGTTTGGGATAAATATTACAAGAGATGGAAAATGTTTATTATCTTAATTCAACAAATCGTGAGATATTTATAGAAAATGGAAGCATAGTTACATTTATCAAAATTTTAATTTCACTTTTTATTGTAACATGTGTAACACGCGAAAAAAATGAGTCCGAATCACTTTTACAAGAACATTTTGCAGTTAAATGCCTAAACACCTTTGCCGCAGTATCTGTTTCAAAAATTCCAAGGGTCAGGATTATGGCTTTTGCCGACCTCGAGCTTTTATTTGAGTAATTAACGTGATTAACCATTGCAATTTGATTTGTTAGAACCCGATACTGACACGCCACTTGGATAGATCATCTTCATCGCTCGTCTGTGGTCAGACATAAATTACAGCCACAACCCAATAAGCCTTTAGTTTTCCGAGACGTGCATTTCTACAAGCCACCTGGAAAGAAAATCTTCATCGCCCACCCGTGGTCAGACATAAATTACAACCACAAGCCAATAAGCCTTTAGTTTTAAGAGACGTGCATTTCTACAGAGCAATTTACAGAAAAGTATCAAACTGGACATTAGATTGTTAAGCAAGCTATTTCTAGTCGCATTTCAATTGTTTTAACTAGTTGCAATTTAAAGTTTCTGAAATACACATCAGTTTATTACAGATAATATATATATTAGTCAACTTTAGAAAAAAACTGCTTGATATTTACAAAAGAATAAAAATAAAATCCGCATTCAAGATTTACCGTAGATTCCCCAAAAAAAAGTCGCACTGAAGCAGTTTGCCACTATATTAGAGTATCAAGAAACTCATTTCAAAATATGCCATACTTGTCAAATTATTATTTTTTTCATAACATGTAGAATACATAATACAAAAATTAGGTATATAAATATCAATAAACTATTAACAATATAAACCATTTTATCAAAATATGCAATGCTCGCCCAACATCATCGTTTTGCACATAATAATGCAAAATACATATTCAACGAATGAAACGAATAATTCATTTTCATGAATTTCAATAAAACACTCCCGATTCAGACAACAGAAAAAAAGAAAATGGGTAAATGTGTGCGAACATGCATGCTTAAGAGAGATACTTAATATGTTAAAACCAAATATGATTTATAACATTTTTTGTTTGCGTTAAATAGTGTAAGCATTTTAAACAACATTGGTTTTCGCAGTATTGATATTGAGATTTCGGTAAAGCGGAATCCTTAGTTAAGATATGGACTAGAACAATATCATTGTTTTTGAATAAGATTAAATAAAGTGGGTGTCGTGGCATAATAGTTAATAACACCACTGCTGTAAATTACATATTGATTATTGCAGAAACATGTGTACGAAGCTAGAGAATAAGAAGATTAGAATTTTTAATCTTATGCGTTGACATGTTGCAGACATTGATACAAAAGATAACGTGCAACATTCCAGTTTGTAAGATTTTACATTCAAAATTAGCATATTTTTTGTAGGCTGTCAACCCTGGCGACCAGTTACATACACATATAACTGGAATAATTGCGCATGGACAACAACGATTCTTCACCTACCTAGATATTGGTCAATATGCACATGATTCGGATCTTACGATGAACATCTTATTATTGGCTTTAAAAAAGACTTCCGGAACTGCTCGTAAGTATTATTGACAATGAATACAAGGGCAACCCCGACCAAAATATATTCCTGCTGGCCGTACTAAAAGTTGTTGCATTCCATTACAATTTGCTCACGATATGGGCAGAAATAGTTTATGGATTCTCTAAATATAAACTTCGAGAACATTCCAACTACTAACTACAGCATGGTTTATAAGTGATATAGTGATTTATCACATACCTTCCGGTGTGGGAGTGTAATAACACCCGTTATATATATATTTTTACGATATATAACTAGTTATATATCGCAGCCGAATCGCTATTCATCCGCGTTATTAGCGATCAAAACAAATTTATGAAAATGACTTACTTTTGAACTCTGACCACTTCAGGTAAGCAATCAGCTTTTATAAGGAACGTAAGCATCCCTTATATTGATAATATCCACGGAAAATATAACTTTTTGACACTTGTTTACTCCGTAAGATAGCAATAGGAAAGTCCATGATGAAATTCAAAATGACCCAGACGCTGACATCGTTTTCAGAACATCGTCGGTGTGATCTTACAACCTCACCGAAACAAAATAAAAACACCAGAACCACATTTTCAATCCAAATTATGACTTTATATCCAGCAAATTTCAATGTTGTCATATGCCGCTTTGAAAGTTTACACAAATGACGTCATACAGTAGATCGATTTATTTAATAAAACACAACTTCAAAAGCCTATAACTGGAAATTTCTTTGAATAGATAAATTCTTTGGGGACTAACTTATGTATCACCCGATACGACCGAATTACACACGTTTTCATTTCTCTCTACTAGGCGATAGAACGGGACAATTCATAGATTTTGCTCGTTATTCATGGTATGTGATAAATAGAATACATCATTCGTGTTCATTTTATACTGAAATTATTAAACTCGTCATCTTAATCGATATAAAACTCGGCAAAAGCCTCGTTTTATATCGATTTAGATGACTCGTTTAATAATTTCATTATAAAATGATCACTCATGTTGTATCCTCTATATAGATATTATTATATTTTGTAGTGACAATATATCGGGTTTTGGAGAAAAAAAACTGTTCATTGCGTATTATATAGTGTTATATAGTTACCTGTCTTACATGATAATATGTGTTCCCATTTTTTAACCAGTTATTCCGTTGTTAGACAGAAAATAATGTAAGATTACACATTTTATTATTTTCTTCAAAGCTGTACAGGCATGATAACAATTTATCTATAAGGTTCTTAGTTACTTTTCATGTACATTAACTAGTTTCAGTGTAACCGGCTTAAACGAACTTTTCAATAGTTATCAATAATTAAAATTATTATTATTAATAATTAAGAGACCAAAATATACTTTCAAAGAAATTTCAAGACTGTAACTCGACATGCGTAAGTTTGTTTATTATATGTCCAACAAATCACTTTTCAGGGCGGAAAACTTCCTCCAAAACTTTACCTACAGGCAGACAACTGTTGGAGAGAGAATAAGAATAAGTTTGTTCTACCTTTCTGTGAACTCCAAGTGAGAGAACGAATATTCAACGAGGTAAATGTGTACTATGATGTATTTGTTGTAAATATTCACGCATATTTTTACCATTGGAGCAAGAAGATATAAATTAAATCTCCATCTAGTTATACTTGTAACGATGGAAAACGTTGAAACGTTACAGCGACAGCGCGTCTAGCCACACAACTTCCAAGCATGTTGCTATTTGACTATTCTCTGATAAAAATACGCCAGTATACGTTTATCTTAATATGAAACAAAACTAATGAATCGCTGAAGCATGTCAACCAGAGGAACACTGTACCCTAAAACATTACTCATCCTTCAGAACCAGGCAATAATGGTTATTGGTTTAAAAAAGTTATCAACTTAAAAAGAAAGTTTTCTTCTTAACTGATTATCGACTACGGACAATATGATATCAGTTCAGATTCGAATAAATAAAAAATTTTAATTCGCATAAAACGAAATAGACATATATTATATTTATTGTTTTATGAATAACAATACCATCTTAAGTTTGCATAAAAATATGTATAGTACAATGTCAAAAAAGTGAAATATGTATATCAGGAATGGCGGCCACATCCAGCAGACAGCCTCTCCTCATAGCTTAAAAAAAGAGGAGACAAGAGAATGGTTATACAATGATCAGTTTTGAATTTTTTTTCTGAAAAAACTGCACTGCATTTCAAATAGAATGTCCAAACAATCATGTTTGATTGAGGCTGTAAGTTAACGAGAAAAAAAACTGGCATCTAAACTGTGTTAAAAAAGATAAACGTACTTGTTTTGACTCTATCATCTTTTTTCTGCTTTTTCTTCATCTGCTCTAATTCAACTTCAGGTTCATTTATCTTTTTTAATGGTTGGACACACGCATGAAGATATTGACTCGGGGTTTAGCAGGATATCAGAAATACTGAGACGAAATGATGCAGAAACTTTGACAGATGTCTTAGACCTTCTCCTGTCGGTGACAAATATTAATGTTCCTTATGATATAAAAAGCTGGTTATTACCTTACATTAGCGACTCACGGAAACATACCAAACCACTTCATTATAAATTTACAAGAAATTCAAACACAATGGTTGTCTCCTATAAAGGAAGACTCGATTCGAAATGGAAGGATATTGATGGAAGGATTTTGAAGAAAACAAATGAAGGGGAAGTGCATAAAATTCTAGGGAGGCCGAAAATATGCAACACAAATTTTGATAATCTTGGACTCGAAAAAAATTGAACAAAGACGGAAAAATTGGAAGTCTTTTTAGTGATCAAGAACAAAATACACAATTCGAATGGTGGAACAAGTTTCTGAAGCATTGGAAAGATATGTCGTCGTCCCCTACCAAAACAAAAACAAACATATATTCTAAAGGTGTTTGGCTTATCCCAAAACCGCCGAAACAATTAAGTTCAGATGTTTCAATTGAAGAAGACGAATGAAATATACCACAAATTATTCAAGTAATGCTTGATTAGGAAGTCGCTGAACCAGAGGTTAGTCAGTTGCGATTTACTCTAGGTTTTGAAAACTGGGAGTTGTTTTCGGCATTTATTCACAATAGTTTATGACAGGTGGCCTTAATACTAGAAAAACACTTTTCATTGATTGTTGATAGTTAAAAATTAATTCTGAGTACAGGATTACTCGTGTGGACGGTAAACTGCATTTCCATTACTGCTGTTGAACAGGCTTTATCAAACCGATCTTTCATATTGATATTTCATTCATATTGATATTTGTTGTTTTGCATGGCTTTCAGAACTTCAGTTTTATCTATCTAATACATGAAAATCTGTGGATCTTTAGGATGCAGATGTATTTAACAAAATGTTTTACAGTAAAATACATCTTCATACACTCTGCGTTGACCAAGACCAAGGCTCGTCGTGATTTGCTACTTTTGTGTAACCTTCTAGTATTAAGAATTCGAAGATTAGAAATTTGCTGGCCTAAATTGTTAATAAAGTGTACTTTTAACGTCGAATTTTTGACTAGAACAATAAAACTGGGGATATGAAGAGAAAGTCTCAAATAACACAATCATGTCTGCTTTGAAAACATTCTTTATCAGCGGTCATGAAAAACTGATATGACTGTCCGCTTTTCTTAGCTCCAGTTTAACCGTATCACTGTTGATCGACCCAAAACAGTATTTGGAAATAAATGTAAACATCGAATTTTAAGTGGTATTTTCAGATTATTACTAATAATAACTCCATTAAGAGCGGCGTATTGTCCCAAGATAAAATAATGGGTCTTTCCTAAACGAGAAAATATTGGGCGGAACTGAACAAAATATACATTTGTCAGGGGATCTGAGATCAATTCAGGACTATTAAGTATCGTAATATTCAAAGTATGTTACTAAGTTCAGTTTTGGCACACTTGAATAAATTTAATTGTATATTTTATTACTGGCGAATTTTATTCGGTATTAGTCCACTTGCATCACTATTAATCAGGGTCTACTGTCCGTTGAGCTCTGATTTTTTTTAAAAGCGTACATCATCTAATTAGTTAATACGTATAATTACATTCAGTATCTTATCCGTTCTGACTCTGTAAGTCACGCTTAAGAACGATTTTTTGTAAAATAGTTTGAATCTTTAGGGCAGCTTACATGTATTTGAGTATTTTTTTCATATTGAAATATTCGTAAATAGTTGTAGTTCAACATCGATTGATTACAGACTGATTTTTAATTATTTGGTTATATATGGTATCCTTGTATTTTTGATAATTGTTCTTTTGGGTTTTGTCATAGGTGGAAAAAATCAGATCTCAAAGTAATCCAGAATCGAACAAAAATGGCAACATAAAATCTTCTGGAAAGAACGCTAAAAACAAAGCGAATGCCTCCGAAAACCTTGCAAAAACAAACAAAGATGCGGCTGTAAGCGGTGCTAAAAACCTCTAATCGAAAAGGTAATATATTTTAAGGGCTCTTGGTAAGCCCATTTCATTTTTTATATGGATAATTATTTGTATGATGTATAACATGACTTCATGCGTTACAAATTTAATTAAAATATAACCTTTATTTCAAACAAATATTAAGGAGCCTTTTCGTCATATTTAATGTCATTTCATCGTCACTAAAATTTAAAACAACTCTCTCTTGCGTTCGGTACATTTTAAACAAATAACGTTTTGTTTATATTTAAAAAACAACAACAACATAATGATTTAGAAATGTCAGATTTATTAAGACATTACATCATAAGAAGTATTTGTTGTTAATTTTTCAGGTAAAAGAAAACAAACAACGATAAAAGTGCCTCATCATCTACTGATTCCGCTGGACAGTGAGATTAAAAAACATATATGGACGAGAATTTTGATGGACCTTTTAGATTATTTGTTTAAAAGTGCATGGTTACTTTTGTGTGTTATTATGCAATTATTACATTATTTATATTTGCAAACAATTTCTCAGATGCTACATTTATTTCAAATCATTTGGTTGGAAATAATAAAAAGACACACTGGGCAATACTGTTCCAGGAAAAACAAACTTTATCACACACAGAGGAAACTATCGCTGCCTCAACAAAATGTACTGTGGGGTGTGGCTTAACAATACATGTCTTACCATGTACTATCTGTCATTAATATTAATTACACTAAACTGTACTAACGTAGCCTGTAGAGTGTGAGTAGACGATACAATGTAAGACACTTTATTAACTTCTATCTTTCCTTTCTGGTACCTTTTGGGGGAATTTCTTTCTTTCTTGGACTATTGAATTTATTTTAATTTATTTGCATTCATTATTTCCATTTAGTAATTAAACAACCAGAACATTTCATTCATAACTTTGGCGAGGAATATTTCAATTATCACAACATGAACGATAAAATCTCAGACTAAATTTGCGATCTACTTGTAACCTTTAAAGTGGCAATACTGTTATTAGATTTTTGTTCTGTATTAAAAAAAGATGGAAATTTTTAAACTTTTATGGAATGTTTCTTTACATTGCAAACTATGTAATTTCATATTAGATGAAAATCAAAGGAAAAATTATTATAACTGATGGATTCCTTAGCAAAGGAGGTAGTACTGTATATATATTTTCAGTGAAGGTTGACATGCTAAAACTTTTATAACTCTTTGTGAGACTATAATACAGGTTAAAAAGCGTGATACAACATCAACATACACACCTCATCTTGTAGACGGATTTACTTTAAAAGGCGAAAAAATAGAATAATCAATTTATTGTTTTGTAATCTTTTGTAAAAATTAATTCGCAAAAATATTTCAAATATAAAATGTTGTTTTTTTTTGTTTTCAATTAACATGTGTAGATGCTAGATAGTTACCGGTCTTCGGTTTGCTTTTAACCGTTTTGTTCAAAAATATTGACAAAATGCATAAAAAATCAAAACAAGCATTCCATAAATCGAAACTATTTAAAACTTAAAAATTAAGGATTTACAAAGAATGAATACTAAAAAAAAACTTATGCTTAAAATTGTTATATTTCAGAGAACTATACAAGTCTATCCCATTTCATTATGTCGAATGTTTATCAAATCTATTTTCTGTTCTTTATCTTTAGATTTATCACAAAAAATGTCTGAGTTGATTGTTAACAAATATTCTTTGTCTATGATTTGTGATTATCAAATATTCATATAACATTTGGTGAAATCATCAAAATATTTTGGTGAATTCACCAAAATATTTTGGTGAATTCACCAAAATATAGATGTAGAGTTCACCAAAATTGTGACGGTGAATTCACCAAAGTATAGATGGTGAACTCACCAAAATATTGATGGTGAAGTCACCAAAATATCGAGATGGTTTGTTCTGTATAATTAGTAATGAATATGGTTTGGTGACTTCACCAAAAATGTATGTGGTAACGCAGAATATTCAACCAACACTGGGTTTCATTAAATTACAGCGTTGTCTCAAGAATTGGTGAATTCACCAATTCTTACATATTTTTAAACTAGTAATGAATTAAAGGTTATGTTTACAACCTACATCACCAATAGTACAGTTCAAAACTGCAAAATTGTATCATTATAATGCATGCTTTTACGATAATGGTGATTAAATGTATGAAAAGATAGAAATGAAGCCTTCATTTTATAAAAACGAAAAGAAATAAAAGTTGAAAATGAACTGATAAAAGAGGATTAAAATAGAAAATCCTGATTTGAAATAGACTCGGTTATTATTATTATTATTATTATTATTATTATTATTATTATTATTATTATTATTATTATTTAGTTATTTTATTATTATTATTATTAGTAGTAGTAGTAGTAGTAGTATTAGTATTATTATTATTACATTATTATTATTATTATATTATTATTATTATTATTATTATTATTATTATTATTATTATTATTATTATTATTATTATTATTGTTTATTACATGTAATTATTTCATACTAGTCTGATGTAAAGCCATCACGTGCATGCTACTAGGATCATTGAACATTCTAAATCTGCAAGTTCTATGAAAAATAAAAGTATATTAATGCGTCAGTTTCATAAGAAGACTTTGGATAAGTATGTTAGTCTATACGTTATTGCATCTCAGGCAATACGTTAGACTAGCCACTAGTCTGATAATTAGTTTTCTTTTCTTTTTATTTAATTTTTATACATCATAACAGACTTTTATTGTAGCCAGTCTATTTTCTATCGTAGTGCATTGAGAGAGATGTCTGAATTATGAAGTTCAGATAGAGATGTAGACTGGCTCCAGATAATCAGTTGGAGAATTAATAAAAATAAAATACTTCATCGCCTGGAATCCAGGCTAGCAATACGTCTAATTGCAAAAACAAAAAAGTATGTGTTTTATTTTACAATCCGCACTTCTCAGAAACAGTAAATTAATTTGATTTTTTTCTTTTAAAGCATTGGTTGATATCATGGCAGTGGATTCAAACTCAGCTCTGAAGAGAAAATCAAATGTTATAATCACATGACCTGTTCAAATGCAACTGATTGAAAATAAGTATAAACAATAAACAACAACAACAACAACAACATAATCTTGCACTTTTCAGTTTTACGGCTTAAACTGGTTCGTTTTTACCGGGATCGCCACAGTACAATACCGATGTCTCCTTTAGTGGTAGAAGATCTTGTTCCATTGGAAGAGTTTTATGTCCAGCCTCCAATGACAGCTATTGATCTTCGGCGTCCATTTGGCAACCCAAGCAAGACATCTGTAACATCTTACCAGCAACTGTTTTTTAATGATGACGGTAGCACATACAAACACATATATGTAACGGCAGATGCAGGAGTAGGTAAGACATGTTTTAGTAAACACATATGTATGACTTGGTGCCAGGCCAAAGATCAAGTGACGTCACAGGTTAAAACGTTCAAGCCAGAGGATATCGCTGCCACAAAGTATTTTGACTTTCTGTTCCTAGTCACTCTGAGAGACGTAGACACGTCAAAGTGTGATCTGGACGATATGATTATAGCCAGTCTACAAACTGATGTCGATCGTGAATGTTTGACCAGAATCTTGACCGACCGATCGTGCCTGATACTATTGGACGGTCTCGACGAGTGGACACATCCAAGTACCTGCACAAGACACTATAAAGAAAGTGACGTTCCGCATTCAAAGTACCGTACTAACTGGACAATCCTCACTACCTTACGGCCCTGGAAACTTGACGTTATTCGCCCTGCTTCGAATCAAATTGACCGCCATATTGAGATTGATCATTTAGATGAGAAATCTACAAATCAACTGGTCATCAATGCGGCGAATTTGCTTAACAACAGGTCAGCGAACAAACCTAGGAAGACAGCTGAAGATTTTTTACGCACAATCTCGTTAATAAATCTTGATGAAGTTCGACGTATACCCTACATCTATTTACAGTGTGTGTGCTTATGGTTTGATGAGAAAGAAATTGGAGAGTCAAAATGTGAAATTTACTCAAGCGTAATAGAACTCACACTGAACAGGGGAACACTGAAAATTCAGTCAGAATCCGCCATAGCATCTCATCAATCAGACACTGAAGTTATTGCTCCAACGTGCTTATTGGAAAAAACGAACTGTAAGCAACACATGGCTTTGTTGTTAAAACTCGGCGAGTTAGCGTTCTTTGCACTGTTTGACGTAGAAAACAAACAGCGTCTGGTACTTGACGTCACGTTCGTGAGAAAATATCTTGATCCAGAAGAATTAGATTATTGCTTGAAGCTCGGACTTCTGTCGCAAAATAAAGTATATGGCCACGTTTCACAGCGGATTAGTAATGTCGCATTTCAGCATAAGTCTGTACAAGAATTCTTCACGGCATTCTACATTCAGGCCAACATGGAATCTACCACCACAGGCAAAACAAAGGTTCAAGAAATTATTCTCCAAAAGTGTACGTCGCTGTCGACAATTTTGGAAGTTTCAAATGTTTTTACATTTCTAAGCGGATTCAGACCCCAAGCGTATAGCAAGATATCTCACAAGATAAAGGACCTTGTATCATCGGAAGAAATTACGTGTAATTACAGAGCAAAAGCATTTACAAAACCAGAACATTCTAACTACGGTATTTTATTAAAATATCAAACGCTACAAAAAGACTGTACCAGGGAAATGGGGGTGTGCGGAGAAGAATTTGAACCTTTACCATTAGAGGACATTCTGATTGATAACACAACAAATCATGATGAATATATGTCAGCTTTACAAACAATTATACATGATAACCACGGTAGTTTGAAATCTCTATCCATACAGGAATGCCAGACTACAGCGGAAGTCACACAGATTCTTGAGACGCTTGATCTACATAATATTCACTCCCTGGACAAGCTGTCACATTGGGCTGTTGCTAGGCAACCGGATGTGGAGCAGCTTCTTACACAGTCGATGAATACATTACGATGTTTGTCATGAAGCAATGCGAAGTTTAAACAGGGTATATATTATAATGAAAAGACAGTGTTTACAGAGAGATGTGAAGAGACCATTCTCAGCATGCCATTATTACAAGCTCTCCTTCTCGTCAGTCTCAGTCTCACACACAACCAGCTGAATAAAGTTACATCATTCATTACATCACGGGTGACAATGACAGAGATCATCATGGAAAATATCGTCTGCAGTGATCACAAGGTGTGTCGTGGTGTTGTGTTAGACATGTCCCGACATGTTAACTTACAGTACTTTGGTCTGAACAGAGTGCCCGTAACACAGCTACACGTGAACGCTGAACATCTGGAAGAGTGCACTATAGGAGAACTATCTTCAAGTGTGATAGCACACTGCAGTACGAGCCTACAAGCTGCTCAACACTTAAAGACACTTACGCTTACTGCACTTGATGGTGTTGCCTTATCAAGTATAATAACAATCCTCCCGGCACTGCTACGGCTAGAACAGCTAAATATACGTTTCACAGATCTCGGTGACAGGAGACTCAGCCTGTCTAACGAAATGACAAAACTTGAGTACATTGAGCTACACACAGTATCAATGGCAAGCTCCTGTCTCCGAGATCTGGTTAAGACACTCAGTAAGCTGGGACAGTCTGTCACTGAACAGTTGTATCTCTGTACAGTGACGCCAGAGTCTGATTATAAAACAGTGATACAGGAGCTCCGGAAGTCAGAGTCGTTTACAGTAATCCAAGATGGACCTAATGTTTACGGACACTCAGTATTAAAATTTCAAACTGTCAAGTAAAATGTAATACAAGCAAATTTACTGATGATAATGTAACCAAACCAGCGTTGAACTATAATTGACAATTACACGGACAGCGAAAGTATTAACATTTATTATAATAGCATTTCTAATCATCAGACGACACGTGTTAAAATTTATGTTATAATAGAAATCATCTGTATACAATTTTATTTAAAAAAAACTTTTACAAACGGATAGTTCTGTGATTTTGAACCTATTAGCAAAGACCATTTGTCAGGGAATATCTCTTCATGGAGCTCGTTTATTATAACATTAGTCACCGTTTTGCGAAAGATACATGTATACATTTCTACAGTTTTGTAATTGTAAGAGCTGGAACAGTGCCAAATTAACGGACATTTCAAGTAAGTCATCAGATAGGATTACTTTTGCGAACAACTGTCGACCCCACTAAATTCAACCTCAGGACAGAGACCACTCCTGATTAAGGACTACCCACCTGTGAACCATTTATATCTTGCCAAATGCACAGTTCAGTGACAGGCCAATTTCTGTTTTATTCTAATTATACCACTAAAAAGGACCCGTGATTTATAACAAGAGCAAATACACAAAGAAAGCGGACACCTTCCAAAAGAGAACATCTTGAAGCATTAGAAAAGCTGGGAATAGAGACTATCTATTAAAGAAAGCGACCATCTTTAAAAAGAGAACATTTCCTTTAAGCGTTAGATGACCTGCAAAAAGAGACTTTCGATCGATGAAATTGGCCACCATTAAATAGAGAAAATCTACTTAAAGCGTAAGTCAAGCTGCAAAAAGAGAAAACATATTAATGAAAGCGTGTATCTTCAAATAGAGAACATCTCATTAAAACGTGAGGCAATCTGCGAATAGAGACTTCCGATTAATAAGAGCGGTAACATTCAAATAGAGAATTATATCCTAAAAGTGTAAAACAAGCTGCCAATGGGGACAACATATTAATGAAAACGACCACCTTAACTTACAGAACATCTCCTTATTAATAAAGTGTTAGATAAGCTGCAATAGACTTTCGATTGTTGAAAGCGACCACCTTCAAATAGAGAACATCTCCTTTAAACGTGAGACAATCTGCGAATAGAGACTTCCGATTGTTGAAAGCGACCACCGTCAAATATAGAACATCTCGTTTAAACATGAGACAAGCTGCGAATAGAGACTTCCAATTGTTGAAGCAACCACTTTCAAGTAGAGAACATCTCCTAAAAACATGAGACAAGCTGCTAATAGAGACTTCCGATTGTTAAAAGCGACCACCTTCAAATACAGAACATCTCGTTAAAACGTGAGACAAGCTGCGAATAGAGACTTCCGGTTGTTGAAAGCGACCACCTTCAAAAAGAGAACATCTTTAAACGTTAGACAAGATGCGAATATAGATTTCCGATTGTTGAAAGCGACCACCTTCAAAAAGAACATCTTAAACCGTGAGACAAGCTGCGAATAGAGATTTCCGGTTGTTGAAAGCGACCATCTTCAAATAGAGAACATCTCCTTAAAACTTGAGACAAGCTGCGAATAGAGATTTCCGGTTGTTGAAAGCGACCATCTTCAAATAGAGAACATCTCATTAAAACGTGAGACAAGCTGCGATTAGAGATTTCTGATTGTTGAAAGCGACCACCTTCAAATAGAGAACATCTCCTTAAAACGTGAGACATACTGCGAATAGAGACTTCCGATGGTTGAAATCGACCGCATTCAAATAGAGAACATCTCATTAAAACGTGAGAAAAGCTGCGAATAGAGACTTCCAAAAGTTGAAAGCGACCACCTTCAAATAAAGAACATCTAATTATAGCGTTCGACAAGCTGTGAATAGTGACTATTTTTTAAT
This sequence comes from Corbicula japonica, assembly GCA_038501625.1. NCBI lineage: Eukaryota > Metazoa > Mollusca > Bivalvia > Venerida > Cyrenidae > Corbicula > Corbicula japonica. Next base: position 52,588 of record JAZAYU010001258.1, on the reverse strand, counting down.
GAAACGATCACCTTTAAATAGGGAACATTTTATTAAAGCGATAGACAAGCTGGAAATGAGACGACCTATTAATGAAAACGACCACCTCCAAACCTTATTTAAGCGTTCGACAATCTGCGAATAGAAACTACCTATTAATAAAAGCGGCCACCTTCAAATAGAGAACCTCTCATTAAAGCGTTCGACAAGCTGCGAATAGTGACTATTAATAAAAGCGGCCACCTTCAAATAGAGAATCCTCCTTAAAGCGTTCGGCAACCTGCGAATAGAGACTACAAATTTAAACGATCACCTTCAAATACAGAACAACTGCTTATTAATAGTGTTAGACAAGCTGCGAATAGAGACTTCCGATTGTTGAAAGCGACGACCTTAAAACAGAGAACATCTCTTTAAAACGTGAGACAAGCTGGGAAAAGTTACTAACTTTTAATGAAATGACCACCTTTAAATAAGGAACATCTGAATAAAGCGTTTAACAAGATGAGAATATGAACTTTCGACTAACGAAAACGGCCACCTTCAAATAGAGAACATCTTATTATAGCGTTAGACAAGCTGGCAAACAAGACTGTGAATAAAGACTACTTATTTATAAAAGCGGCCACCTTCAAATAGAGAACCTCCTCGTAAAGCGTTCGACAAGCTGCGAATAGAGACTACAAATTAACGAAAACGACCACTTTCAATTACAGAACAACTCCTTATTAATGAAGTGTTAGACAAGCTGCAATAGAGACTTCAGATTGTTGAATGCGACACCTTCAAATAGAGAACATCTCCTTAAAACGTGAGACAAGCTGCGAATAGAGAGTTCCGATTGTTGAAAGCGACCAAATATAGAACATCGAATTAAAGCATTAAGGCGTTCGACAAGCTGGGAAATGAGACGACCTATTAATGAGAACGACGACCTCTAAACATTGAAAACCTTATTAGAGCGTTCGACAAGCTGCGAATAGAAACATTCTTGTTACAAAAGCGGCCACCTTCAAATACAGAACATCTCATTAAAGCGTTCTACAAGATGCAAATAGAGACGACTTATTTATGAAAGCGACCACCTTCAAATTGAGAACCTCTCCTTAAAGCGTTCGACAAGATGCAAATAGAGACTACCTTTAAATAAAGCGGACACCTTCAACTAGAGTATATCTCCTTAAAGCGTTCGACCAGCTGAGAATAGAGACTTTTTTATTATTGAATGCAAAACCTTCAAATAGAGAACATCTCCTTAAAGCGTTCAACAATATGGAAATAGATAATACCTTTTAATAAAGCGGACACCTTCAACTAGAGAACATCTCCTTAACGCGTTCGACGAGCTGCGAAGAGACACTACCTATTAATGTAACAGGTTACCTTTAAATAGAGAACATCTTCTTAAAGCGTTCAACAAGATGCAAATAGAGACTACCTATTAATGCAAGTGCGAAGAGAGACTACCTATTAATGAAAGAGGTGATCTTCAGATAGAGAACATCTTCTTGAAGCGTTCGACAAGCGCCAAACAGAGACTACTTATTAATGAAAACGGCAACCTTCAAATAGAGAACATCTAATTCAAGTGTAAGACAAGCTGCGAATAGAGACGGCCATTGAATGAAAGTGGCCATCTTGAAATAGATAACATCTCCTTAAAGCGTTAAATAAGATTCCTTCAACATCTCCTTAAAGAGTTCAACACGTTGTGAATAGAGACTCGTCTAATGAAAAGAACCACCGTCATATAGAGAACATCACCTTAAAGGATTTGACAAGCTGCGAATAGAAATTCCTAATTATTTAAGAAAGCAACCACCTTCAAATAGAGAAATGTCCATGCTCTGGTTCAAGAACGGATAGGCAGGCCAGGGCCATGATTCATGCTGTGCTTCAAGAACGGATAAGCAGGCCAGGCTCGAGATTTATGTTGTGTTTAGAGAATGGATAAACATGCCAGGCTCCTGAGTCATAATGTGGTTCAAGAACGGATAAGCAGGCCAGGCCCGTGATTTATGTTGTGGTTCAAGAACGGATAAATAGGCAAGGCACATGATTTATGCTGTGGTTCAAGAACGGATAAGCAGGCAAGGCACGTGGTTCATGTTGTTGTTAAAGAACAGATAAATAGTCCAGACACGTGGTTTATGCTGTGGTTCAAGAACGGATAAGCAGGCAATGCACGTGGTTCATGTTGTGGTTAAAGAACAGATAAATAGTCCAGACACGTGGTTTATGCTGTGGTTCAAGAACGGATAAGCAGGCAAGGCACGTGGTTCATGTTGTTGTTAAAGAACAGATAAATAGCCCAGACACGTGGTTTATGCTGTGGTTCAAGAACGGATAAGCAGACAAGGCACGTGGTTCATGTTGTGGTTAAAGAACAGATAAATAATCCAGACACGTGGTTTTATGCTGTGGTTTAATAACGGATGAGTAGGCCACGCACGTGATTCATGCAGTGGTTCAAAAACGGATAAGCAGGTCAGACACGTGGTTTATGCTGTGGTTCAAGAACGGATAAGCTGGTCACACGCGTGTTTCATGCTGTGGATAAAGAACTGATAAGCAGGCCAGTCACGTGATTCATGCAGTTGATCAAGAACGGATAAGCAGGCCAGGCTCATGTTTCATGCTGTGGATTAAGAACGGATAAGCAGGCGAGTCACATGATTCATGCTGTGGTTAAAGAACGGATAAGCAGGCAAGGCGCGAGTTTTATGCTGTTTTTTAAGAACGGATAAGCAGGCCAGGAACATGAATCGTGCAGTGGTTCAAGAACGGATATTTAACAGACCAGGCATGTGATTTATGCTGTGGTTGAAAAACGGATAAGCAGACCAGGCACGTGATTTATGCTGTGGTTAAAGAACGGATAAGCAGGCCAGCCGAGCGATTCAGGCTGTGGTTCAAGAACGGATAAGCAGGCCAGTCGCGTGATTCATGCTGTGGTTCAAGAAAGAAAAAGCAGGCCAGCCGCGCGATTCAGGATGTGGTTCAAGAACGGATAAGCAGGCCAGTCACGTGAGTCATGCTGTGGTTCAAGAAAGAATAATCAGGCCAGCCGCGCGATTCATGCTGCGGTTAAAAAACGGATAAGCAGACCAGGCCCGTGATTCATATTGTGGCTCAACAGCGGATAAGCAGGCCAGGCACGTAATTCATGTTGTGACTCAACAACAAGTGGATCAGGCACTTAATTCATGCTGTGGTTAAAGAACAGATAAGCAAGTCAGACTCGTGATTCATGCTGTGTTTGAAGAACGGATTCGCAGGCTAGGCGCGCGTGGTTTACGCTGTGTTAAAGAACGAATAAGTGGGACAAGCACGTAATTCATGTTGTGATTCAAGAACAGATAAGCAAGTCAGGCACGTAATTAATGCTGTGGTTGAAGAACGGATTCGCAGGCTAGGCACGTGATTCATGCAGTAGTTCAAGAACGGAGATTCAGGCCAGGCACGTGATTCATGCTGTGGTTTAAGAACGGATAAGTAGGCCAGGCACATAATTCATGCAATGGTTCAAAAACTGATTATCAGGCCAGCTGCATGAATCATGTTGTGGTTGAACAACAGATAAGCAGGCCAGGCACGTGATTCATGCTGTGATTCAAGAACGGATAAGCAGGCCAGCCGCGTGATTCATATTGTGGTTCAACGACGGATAAGCAGGTCAGACACGTGTTTTAGCAGTGGTTCAAGAACGGATAAGCAGGCCAGGCGCGTGATTTATGCTGTGTTCAAGAACGAATAAGCCGTCCAGGCGCGTGATTCATGCTGTTGTTTAAGAACGGATAAGCAGGCCTGTCGCGTGATTCATGCTGGTGCGTCGTTTAAGAACGGATAGGCATGCCAGGCGTGTGATCTATGCTGTGGTAAATGAACGGAGAAGCAGGCCAAGCCCGTGAAAATACACGATCGACTTCATCAACGAAGACAACTTTCTTCAGACAGGTGAGTATGTTTTCAATTAATATTAAAAAAATAATATCATTTTTGTCAATTCCACTTTACGGTTATCAAGCAGTTCTTAATGAATTGTGATATTCTGAAGTTCCTGTTCAAGATATTTTCCTCAAATTACCAGCAGGATTGTAAAATACTGATCAAACAGGCGTTCCGTGTCGTTGCTTTACTTTAAAACTTAAAACATTGTTTTTATGAACACTTTTGTTTTAGTAGTATTTTAACGTGTTTCAAACATTTATGTAAAGAAGAAAAACGCTGCCCGGAATTTCAACACAAGTAAAGGGTAGTAATTATTATACTCTTGTTGGACTGAAATACTCCGAGTTATTTCCCATTGCTTATCAAATAATTCATTTACGCTTTGATGTCAGGACAAAATGTCAATTGTGAACTGAAGCCGGTTGTCCGTCAAAAACAATAATGATTCCACAGGAGTGCAATGTGCCAACAACCACGCTTGGGAAGCATACATATGTAAGAACCACGCTTGGGAAGAATACATATGTAAGAACCACGCTTGGAAAGCATATACATGTAAGAACCACGCTTGGAAAGCATATACATGTGAGAACCACGCTTGGGAAGCATATACATGTAAGAACCACGCTTCGGGAGCATATAAATGGTAGCAATTCTGATGTCATCAGAAACAGAGCTGGCGTAACGTTGTAAAGTGACCCCCATAGAATAATGACCCCCCCGGTCATTATTTTATATAAAATAATGACCCCTTTCTTTAAAATACTGACTCCCCTTATAAAATAATGAGCCCCCGATTTTATCTGTAAAATATTAACCCCCACCTAGCCTATTACTAACAAACTCTATATCGATTCAAGTCACTGTCGTGTTTATATGGCTTTTATATTTGTTGTTGTTGTTGTTGTTTCTACTGGATCCGCTGCATGCTGTTGCTGCTGCTGCTGCGTCTACATCTATTGAAATGAAATTTAAAATTGCTTTCATTTCTATTTCATTTGAATTATCATCATTGTATTACAATATACATAAGTCGCTTTAACGTAGCTGTATATGCTTCAACTTCAAAGACAACATTTTTCTACTTCATCTGACGTTAGATAGCCTTTGTTCATACCGAGGAGGCATTGCTTGAAACTAATGTGTTGAAAATGCAAGGCTTTTAAGTCAAAGATGTCACTGAGCGGTGTCTATTATGTTTTATGTAGACTGAATCATTTCCGAAAATAGTTCCTTTGATTTACCTCAGAAAAGCCGCTCATTCAACATCAAAGAAAACGACAGCGACACCGAAAGCTTCTTACGTAAACGAGTATATATATAAAGGTCTGTGGTAAGCAGTCAGTCACACCAGGATTAGACGAGTTCTGGTAAGAAGCCTAGAGATACTAGATTGAAATCCAGCCACCCTCGCCGCCTGAAAACTAGCTAGTTCTGTGATTATAAATATTTATGATGAATAATATTCAAACAGGCCGTAAATTGCAAAAAGTAGTTGCGTATCTTGTTGATGGAACGTTCTTATGCAGTCCAGGCCTGTGTTTTAAATAATAAACTGAGTGCCGCACAGTATGTATGCCTGTCACCCATACACGACCCTGGTAGGCATCGAACTCGCAACGGTGAGGGGCATGTGATTCTCGGTCATTTTTTCTTTCCACACAAATAGGCATCGGTAGTGGTAATCCCTGAAGCTTGGATCAATTCCGTCTAACTGCGGTCAAAATACCTGCACGTACGGACGCATGCACGGACGGGTGTCATTACTCCTCCGATGCCTATCAATGGAGATAATTAAGTGTACCATAGAGGTTTGGGTCGGGGTCCTTATTCTATAGGGGGTCACATTTCTACGTGAGGGGTCATTTTTCTACGTGTGAGGAGTCATAATATTATGACTCCTCAGTCATACATGTAATATTATGACCGCGGAGTCAATATTTTATTAAAAATAATGACCGGGGGTCATTTTTCTATGGTGGTCACTTTACAACGTTACACCGGCCAGAATTCTTACCAAGAAACAGAAAATGGCTTAATCACCTATATCTATGACCAGTCGAGGTTTCCCTATGTGAAGAACCATGATTCGATGCTATTTTCACGAACTTCTTAGTGACTCTGGTGTGTCAAACTATAAACACTCATTAACTGTTTGAAGGTTTGTAATCGTAAGTTATCACTTCTTGTTTGTTTTTATATACTTAAATATTAACACAAACTCGTCAAAATAAAGAATCTCGTTGAAACGAATACGTAGTTAAACCATGTATCATAGTATACTTTATTCCTGACAACACAGCCAGATCTGTCGGTAAGAATGGAATGAGACATCGTGGTGGATTAAACCTGATTATTCACTCCGCATGTAAATGTAGATCTCGCAACACATTGAATAGCTTTTTTTATAATTTCAGTTATATTTCAGAGAAAGCTGAAAACCGTTGGTTTAGGTGACGAGTGCGTTTTTAGGAATACCAACTCTAGAATTCACAAGCTGCTCAAATCAGTGCCAGACTGTATAGTCATCAATTTCCTCGATCTATCTGAAAGGATAGTGTATAAGTACGGCTAAGTGGTTATTATTATTTAATTTAAACTACGTGTAAATACACTAGGAGTGCATTAAACAAAATCAAGAGATAAATATATAAATGATATCAATAGATATCTACTGGTTTACTTATTAACCATAAGATAACCGATACATACTATATATCTACTTCCGTATTTCAATCAATTTATTACAAAACAAACTTAATTAATAAGTTGTTATCTTTAATGCATTGTTAAAAGCAATATGCATTTCCAACAATGCTCATGAAAAAGCTTTATCAAAATGTGCCTGCAATAATTGCATATTTTGTCGTTTTTATCTGTTTTAATTTTTTTTCATCTGTAAGGAGATGGTGCGATACAATAAGAAATAAAGAGCAAACACCAATGCAAGGACTGAAGACCGGGCCCGAGTTCTGACAGATGTTGGCGACCTGGAACATTACAGCACTCTGTGCTGGTCCTTAGCTGGTTTACTCCCGCCAACATTATCTTGCTATTTAAAAATAGCGATATTGATAATCATTTATTTGAAGGTTTGTTAGTTTCTTTTATATTTCTTTTTTTAAATTTTCACTTTTAAATAAATGACCTTGAATTTCATTATAAATTGAATACATTACAAGTTTCGTGGATACTTCTTTACTTGCAAAAATTCGTAAATGGCATATTCACACGTTTTTTTTTTTCTTTCAGAATGGTTCAAAAGAACTAATTAGTACCAAACTGCTACTCTCTTCATAAAAAACCATCCTATGTGCTGTGGAAATGGCAATCGGAAATGATGTTGGTCGGTTTAGCGTCTCTTATCTTCGTGTTAAAGCAACTTCAAAGTAGACGTGTACAATCTCATCAGAGACATGATACCAGAAAACTAGAAATATAAACATTTTAAATTAACAAAACAACTGCGTTTACACACTTACATGTGAAACAAAAATAACTTCTGAATCAGCTTTTCTATTCGACTGCCAACGATGTTCTCAACAGTAGTCATCGACTGACTGACACCACAATAGCTCTACAAAGTGTTTGTTCATTGTCTAGAATAGTGTGATATCCTCTATAAGGGATTCATAATCTAAACTTATGCACACGTTATGTATTGAAGGCATTCTGTGATATCATTTGTTTCATTATTTTTAATCACAAAGTTAATGAAGTAATAATTATTAAACACAACCAAAAGTTGAAGTCCTACTGTTAAAGGTATAATCTGAGATCATAGTTATACCTTTTAGTGTGAGGTTCCATCGTTGCTATGGTGATATCATTTGATGATTACAAGATGTTATAACAATAAATAAATAAATTGCATACTTTTATTCTTAAATTAAAAATCATTCTTCAAGACTTATTAAATAAATATCTTTCAAGGTTTTTCGCTTACAATGTACTACACTTTTAATAAATAAGTGAACTTATACTATAATAGCTATATCGTACTTACGCTAATTCTGAAGTCAGTGTAAATATAAGAACACCATTAGTTTTCACGTTATTATTTTAATATATACCCCCCCCCCCCCCTACATTTTGGGACACTTAAAAATTGCTACTCACTTTCAGAAACAATATGATTTAATCCCTTAATTTGGGACACGGAATCTTTAAGTTATAATAACTGCCACAAGACATAGACTGATTACGGTATCCATTATCAACAAATGATATCATCATATTTTCATGATTATGGCAATATATTTCACTGTGTTATTGTACATATTTATCATTGTATTATATACCCATGAATGATTTTAGCATAGTTATTCCGCAAGATTGATACAACTCGTCAGATAAGAAATTTCCTATTGGACATTTTATCCAATTCTCAAATTTGCAGCTTTCGGTGTTGTGTGTGACGTCATAACTATGTTGTCGTAGTTTTCCGACACATACCGAACTCCGAAATATGAAATTTCCGTCGCTGTTTATATCCGTTACGATATTTTTACGCCATTCATAAATTTTCTACGACAGTCATAAATTTACTATCAAGTTACTTTTTCTACTAAAATTTCGTTAACCATGTTGTTGACTTATATTTTGTTGTTTAATTTATTTTAATTTGTTTTGAGCTAGAAGGGTAAATAATAAAAGAAACATTATGACAGTTTGCAGCCTGTAGGTTCGTATTATTTCTCGTTGCATATGTAAACCACATCATGTTCGACCTTCGGTCTCGCTTGATATTGTTTACATACCTAACTCGAAAAATAAGAGCCTGCAGATTCCATACTGTTGTAATATGCCATATTTATCAATTAATGGATATATCCATTATCACTATATGATATTACCATATTTTGGCAATATATTTCACTGTGATATTACTTTATCAATTAATGGATATATCTATTTTCATTACATGATACAATTATATTAGGGCAATATAGTTTACAGTGTTATTGCATAGATACATGTATATCATTGTATCAATAATTATTGGAAATATCCATTTTCATAACATGATATCGATATCTCCACATTATGACATATATTTACCAGTGTTATTTTACAGATAAATCATTTTATCAATTAATGGATATCTCCATTTTCATTATATGATATCTCCATATTATAGCAATATATTTTACAGTGTTATTGTACAGATATATCATTTTATCAATTAATTGATATGACCATTTTCATACCATGATAACACCATAATATGGTAAATATATTTTACAGTGTTATTGTACAGCTGTATCATTTTATCGATTAAATTATGGATACATCCATTTTCATTACATGATTATACTATGGCAATATATTTCACCGTGTTATTGTACAAATATATATTTTTTCAAATAACTAATATAAGTTTATTTATTAGAAGTTATTACTCGATGAAGTAGGTGGTGTCGCCATATTGTATACATATTATGTTGTGTTGATTCATAGACGATTTCACTCAATGAAGTAGGTATTGTCGCCTTATTTTATCCATATTTTGTTGTTCTGATTCATAGACTATATCACTTAATGAAGTAGGTGTTGTCGCCTTATTTTATCCATATTATATTGTGCTTATTCGTAGACTATATCACTCAGTGAACACTATAATATTGTATTTAAGACAAAATGAAGAGAAACAGGTGTAATCATTTTTAACGTTTTTTTTTTTAATCTTTACATGTTCTCGTGTGTATCGTGTGTTGATATAATCTCGTCTTTGCGTTACTTAGTTTAAAAAAATATATAATATAATTTAAAAAGTCAGTGAATCAGATATTATTGAGATAATTAGGCCTATAATGCCTTACTCTGTAGATTGTATTTTTTTAAATGTTTTATTAATTCAAGAACATCATGTTTTACGTGTCATGTGAAACATAGACCCGCAATGTGTTTTCATATATATGTACCATGTTGAGAAATATATAATTTATCCGACAAAATGTTCTGCATACGAGTGGTTTATATCCGATAATTTTATATATTTCAGTATAATGTATGTAATCTTTTGTATGTATGTTTTAGATGAATTATTGGTGATGATGACAAAGAAAACAAATTGATGATCTGGATAAAATAAAACAAAATGTTTTTTCAACATGGTAGGTTTACCAGTCAAAAGTTACTGTAACAGTTGTAAAGTAAGATTCAATGTTGAAGATGTGCAAAATACAGAATACCTACACGCGTCAAAAGTTCTAAGTGCGCAATTTTCAGTTTTGAATATCTCACAGTAAACTTATTCTAATTAAAAGAAAGTTTAATTATGATCAAACAATAACATTTTTATGAAAACCATTCAAATGTTTTACGTCACGGTGTTTCGTCATCCACGTCGGCATACACTTTTTATGCGTAATTCCCATGCGGCAATCGAAGTTTAATTGTTTTACAATTGATTTTGTTTTCCACATGTCCACCTACTCTGAACAAACACAAAAAAACACAACACCACATTGGTAATGATCATAGATCGTACTTGTAAATGTTTGACGACTGAAGTCATCGAAAGTGCCTTCAAAATGCTTTTAACTGGCACAACTTTAAATTTGTTATAAGAATTCTTGTTGTTATTCGTAGATGCAAAGGACATGAGTTAAACTTATGTTTACATGTTTTATCAATATGAGAAGAAAATCAAATGATATTATTTTCTAGATTGATAACGTTGCTTGCTTTGAACGTTGACACTACTTAATTACATCATTAAATATTTAAGAAATATTAACAACGTAATTTCGAAAATATTAGTACGTGTATTAATTTTATGCTTTTCAGTGAATTATAGAATTTTACCGGTGAAATAAAAGTGTTATTTCATACATAACATACCAGATGAGAACGTTTAGAAAACGGGTTCAAATTTGTATATTTGACGTCATGACGTCGCGTCATACACACGCGGTTTAGGCGCCGTTTCTTGCAACTTTTCTGTCTAATTCACGCAAATTTCGCACGAAAAGCATAAAATAAAAAGAAAATTTGTTTTTACCAGTGTAAGATAGAAATATATTTCACCGCGTGAGCTCCGGAATTCTTATTTTATGTTAGATAAGTGTCCACCTTATAAAAATCTAAAACTAAAATTAATAGAAATTCAATAAACTTCAAAATCGAATTATTCGAAAATAATATTTATTTGATCAGAAATATTAAAAAAACGTATCCTAATACTGGTCAGTTTTATCGAAATGAATACATGTTTTTGTTTGGAAAGGCTATTACACATCTATCATAGAGAATTGAATCGTCCCAAACTGCTAGACCATTCAAAACTTGTTGACACAAAACAATGTAAGAAAGATAGAATCTTCTCCTTGAAATCGTGTTGAACACGTTATGAATAAAATAGAGAAGAGTGTGGTTGCCCATCTTGCATTTCCTTTAAATTTGCATCACATTAAAATGATACAAATATGAGAAAATGGCCACAAATGTTAGCGGCTGCAATGATTATTAACTTAGCGAATTGCTTTCTGAGTACAAGTGAGCTAAAATGTTACTTTTTTGTAATCTCGTTAAGCAAATTTAAATTTGTTGGTATTTGTTAATAGAATATTGATACTTCTTCACTGTAATTACACTATTCTGAATGATTCAATAAAATAATTTGATTTATCACTTGTGCACTTAGAACTTTTGACTAGTGTAGTAAGTATGTTAAACATTATAACGCTCAACACAAAAGAAACCTAACATTGTATATTTGACATAATGTGAATTGAGGTTGGAAATGAAATATAAATCCTTGTTAACTTCTCTATATATTTTTATTTAAATCTGTAAATCTGGTGGATGAAACATTTATTTCTTGCGATTTGTTTTATGGGAGGGTGCAAACATATGGAGTTATATAATACCGTGTTTCGTTTTTACTAAGTATATAATTATAAACCTGCAATTTATGAATGGAGCTGTTAATTATCACAGTGTACACTCGAAAGTCCGACCCTACTTCCGATAGCGCTGACTATACACATAGCCATCACGAAGGAGCTGATTAAAAAGCGGGTAAGAAATTGAATAAAGAGTAATTATTTAATTCTTTTACTTTAAATACTTAGACAAGCAAGAAATAGAGTAGGGCGAGTTATAAAATGAACGTGATCCAACGTTAACTTCGAAAAAATACGATCGATCACCAAAAATTTACAAAAAAAGGCCAATCGTGTCACTTCAAACGTCCATTTCAAAGCTTTATTTACATTGTTTGGCCAAAATTCGTTTACTATGTGAAGTGTATTCATTACTGTATCACGTCATGAAGTTAAATCTTTTCCCAACCCGATAGTTTTCAAAAAAGTAGAATTTTTATGTGCACTGATAGTGTGACAAGATGGTACGGCTACTAGCCAATTGACAGTCCGGCTACTAGCTTTCAAGATCTGTTATAATTTCACATCAAATAGGTACTTTCTATGCAGTATGTTTCAAAATGCGACAGTTCTGCCGAAAGAAAATAGTGAAGCAAGTCTATTGTGTACGTATATGGGCGGATTTTTAAATGTTATTTACGGAAATAGAGCAATCGAAAGTATATTTGTAACGGGGATTGCGGCATACTGCTACAGAGATAATAGGCGATGAAAATTATCAAAATATTTCATTTTTAGCCTATATTCAAACTATTTTAGAGATATTTAATAATAATTTATAATATGACGTCATAACAACAACAAAATTGATGAAAAATATTATTTAGTCAACCCTAGTAGAGACTGCTAGTAGCCAGACCATTTGTTTTTTAGAATTTGCTAGAAGCCGTACCATCTTGTCACACTACCAGTACACATGAAAATTCCAGTTTTTTGAAAACTAGCGAGTTGGGACAAGATGTAACTACATGAAGTGGTACTAATGAATACACTTCACATAGTAAAACGAATTTCGGCCAAACAATGTAAATAAAGCTTTGAAATGGACGTTTGAAGTGACACGATTGACATTTTTTTGTAAATTTTGGTGATCGATCGTATTTTTTCGAAGTTAACATTGTATCACGTTCATTTTATAACTCGATGCACTCTATTTCTTGCTAGTCTAGGTATTTAAAGCAAAAGAATTAAATAATTACTCTTTATTCAATTTCATAACAAGATCCTTCACGATTTCTATGTCATGTAGTCAGCGCTATCGGAAATAGGGTCGGACTTTCGAGTGTACACTGTGATTATGGTTTGTTTTACACCTTCATGCATGTTTTAACTGTTGTTGCGCAACCATTAAGTCAACTTAACCGATTATGAATTAATGTGCCCTATTTTGTACAAAATTCTCTCAACTGAAAAGCTATATCATGTTAGTGATGATGCTATGTTTATAGTCATGTTACTTTTCTGTTTGATTTTTCTACTGCTAACAGTTTGTCATGATACGTTTACATCCAAAACTATTTAAATGTATCACAATTAATTAGTTTTATTAATTTTGACTTTTTGACAAAATTACGTTTTATTGTACCCAGCAGACTTGCTGACTTGTCTGCTGTTCTGATTCACCAAAGGGAGATAATATGATAATTGAGCATTCGTATGTTAATGTTGTAAATAGGAAGACATCCTGGGCAGTGCCGTGTCAATCTTGTTGCATTTCACTTAGTAAACTGATAAAAAATAATTAAACGAATATGTTACTTTTTCGGTATAAACAAAAATACACCTTTATTTTCTTGCATCTTTGCATTTTATCTATATGCCAACAGTTGCAATCATAGAAAATACCCTAACCTCCAAATATTATTTACCATACGATTCATAATATTCATCATCTTTGGTCATCTTACTTTAGAATTTTATACAATTTCTAAACATTAAAGTTTTGATATGAAGCTTCCATGTGGAATGTACACGACTACTGCCTTTAAGATCGGATGTTTTACACCAGTGTGCAGATAAGTTGATGTTATTAGAATCAAAATGTCGGAGAGATGAATGCGTATATTTGATTTTTTTGCTTTTCTTTTCAATGGGCTAATATGACATCTGACACCAAAATACATAATACTGTATTTTTCTTCAGAATTAACTTGGGATATACAACTGAACATCTTCAATATGGGTTTCTTTTTCAGCGCATGATATTAACGTGCGCTTTTGACCACTGACCATTATATTCTTGTGCAATTAGTTTCTTATTAACTGGTTATTTGATTCAATTAATGTTTGCTTTTTAATTGATCTCCTTGAATTGTTGCTTGTTTCATATAAGTTGTGTTTCTCTATGTTTACAAAAGAATCGTTCATCACAATTGTGCAAATGTTACCTGTTTGTTATTGTAACAATTTTGAAATGTGTCATGTCCCATTGTTCCCATTGTTCTTTCCCAGCTATTTCTATAAGGAATAGGATGTGCTGTTTCAAAATATAATGTGATATATGCACATTGATAAATAAAATGATACAATTTATCAATATGACAGAATTATATTACTTTTTATTTTTTTTTTTGATAAATATTTGATAACAATATGTAAAGGGAAATATGGTACATTGAAATAACAATATGCATGATTATTTGAAACCATTAAATATATTAAATAATGTAGAATAAATTAACGCTATTAAATGTTTAAATGAAGAACGTGTCGTTCATGACGAGGATGCTGGTGTATCTTACAACTGAGTTACATGCCCGTTGCTGTGCTGAGTGGTACCGAAACAATGAGCGTTTCTCGTGCCTGTGGCTAAGATATGAAGCAACTCAGCACTATGTGTAATTCGCCATGACTATTCGGGTTTGCCACCATTTTCTATGAATGTGATTAAAACTAAGCCAGAATTTAAAAACAAAAACAAAGTTACAGCAGTTTTTATGTCCCCTTTTTAAATACTTTTATAGAACCATCATTTATTGAACGTTTTAGCTAATAAGATTAACGTCCCCAAATAATGTTCATAAGTAGTGTGTCAATCGCAATCAGTGCCCAATGTTATAAAACTGAGCATGGAAACCAGTCACGAATCTCAAGCATCTATTGGAGCGCGTCTCGGGAAAAGGTGCATTCGGACAGTTGACGTCAATCTTAGTCATAAATTTGAGCAGACGACATTATTAAATATGCATTATGCGGTAAGATTACCATTTTGTTGTAAAAAATATGTAACAAAATCACATATAAGTTATAAGAAATTGATTTATAGTTGTAAGTTCTTTCTAAATGTAGTAAAAACTAAAATATCACTAAAATGACCGATGGCACCATTTCTTCCCGTGACGTGCCCCATTTAGATGCTTCAGATTTGAGACTGATTTTCATGCTCACATATAAAACCTTCAAACCAGATAAAACAACATTTGCTAAAAGTTCTTGGATAATGAATACTTTAGGTCAGCTTATAAAACCTTCAAACCAGATAAAACAACATTTGCTAAAAGTTCTTGGATAATGAAGACTTTAGGTCAGCTTATAAAACCTTCAAACCAGATAAAACAACCTTTGCTAAAAGTTCTTGGATAATGAAGACTTTTGGTCAGCTTATAAAACCTTCAAACCAGATAAAATAACCTTTGCTAAAAGGTCTTGGATAATGAAGACTTTAGGTCAGCTTATAAAACCTTCAAACCAGATAAAACAACCTTTGCTAAAAAGGCCTTGGATAATGAAGACTTTAGGTCAGCTTATGGAAACATATACATGTAGGAGTTTGGAAAAATGAATAGTAACTACACAGAATGGTTTACTGATTAAATTCAAAGACTCCATGAATTAATCATTTGAGAGAGTTTTTTTTAATTTAATTGTCATACATGTATCACATATATAAATAGGCATTATAAAATCTGGATTTGTTGTTTATTAATTTAAAGAGTCTCATAATCACGAAACAATGCAAAATTATTTTGATTTGAAGATTTTGTTTAAAACAGCATTTAGTTGGACTTATTTTAATTTTGAAACAAATATTTGCAGAACATCTGAGATATATGTTTGTGCCTTATTAATGCGTTTAATATATCTTATAGAATTTCACCCAAAAGGGGCGTTCCACTATTTTATTATGAAATTCTTTTTTGTTACTTTTTTCGTTGGTACCCATACCACATAATATTCCGAAATGAGATTTTTTCGGGTTCAAGTTTAGGTAAATGATGTCATGACTTAACTTCATAAAAAGTAAAATATGCATATTAGGAATCTCCACACCCACAAAACACAGCCTCCACGCGCAGCGAAAGAAAAAGAGAGGCAGAGAGAGGACATGTTTGATATAAGTATGTCATTTCAAATAGGACGCCACAAACAAGCAACGAAAAAGAGAACCTTTGGGGATACCGCGTTGCAACGGTCAGTGGCAAAACAAATTGCCATTGGGTGTTTAAACCAGGTTCTAGAGTGCACTAGCCTCGCACTTGCCCCAACAGGTTCTCATATTAACAAACTAGTACAAGTTGTCTTGGTGAAATGACTCCAACATAAATGCACGGTTTGGGCGCTAGTTTATGAAATTATCCTGTCTCAATCAACAATATGCATTCAAAGTATATAATAAACTCAACGTTTGTTTTTCTATTGAACGATGGAAATAAAATAATTGTTCTCGTGATCTTCGGAATCATGTATTTACTTGTGGCTACCCCACTCGTAACTATAAATTTAAAGTGAAATATGCATATCAGGAATGGCAACATCCAGCAGACACAGCCTCCCCACACAGCCAAAAAGAAGAGAAGAGATAATGGTTGTACAATAATCAGTTTCAAATAGACAAAACAAACAATCAAGTTACAATTAACGAAAGTGAGAACCCGAGGGGTTACAGTACTGAAAATTATGAAATTGACATTTTTTCCGATTCCGATTCGGTCCGCTTCCGATTCTAATGCCATCTATAACCGATCCAATTCCATTGCCATTGCGGTCCAATTCCAATTCGATTGCACTCCAATTTTTTCACTCCAGACAATGCGCTCTAAACGATCTTTACGCTCAAACCAATTCTTCCGATTCCGATCTGTTCGCTCCCGTTTTTCATTGGTCATTACTTATATCGCATCTCTCACTGAATTGACATTTCTGTAATGTTTATCTTATTTGCAGTTTTTTTTTTAATTTTATTGTTTAAACACCGTGGTTACTTAGAATGTAAAGTGATCATTTTAGATCTTAATTACGTATTATTAAATTTTACATCTGACAGTTTTATGAAATCGTTCATTACAATGCAACTGTTTTAAAATATAAGCGTAAATTAAACCCGATATAAGCACATGATAAGTGAGATTCATGTTCATTTGAGATGTTTAGGAACCGAGCTGGTTTAAATCAAGTCAGTAAATGCCTTAGGTCCGTATGCATCAATTAGCAGTTAATAAAACTTTTCAGCGCAAATTTATGCTCTAGGAAGTAGCAAAACATGCATAATATACCGTTGCAGAGCTAAACAATTTTTCAGCATAAATGCACGCATAAATATTGAAGTTTTGAAAGACATATTCGTCCTGTTTTGCGTAATTTATGCTGTAACATAAAAGTAAAAGTGGTTATCGTAGGCTTTAAAACTTGTGAAAGACCGATAATAAACCTATTTAAATGTGAAATTCGTGTTTATTTCTTTGTTTTTCACCGCTAAAATCAAAAGGGGAAAAATACATGTAGTTTCTGTTTTAGTTTCGTACAGCGTTTATGGTTTATATTTCATACTGAACTTTATAAATGTTTGCGTTCAAAAGTGTTTATTAGCATTACAAATGTAAATACATTTTAGTCGCGAAGCTCCTTACTAAATATAATAATACATTCACGCCATTATGTAGCACGGGTGAATATACATGTTCATTATTTCTTTCTCAGTAAAAAAAGCCCGTTACCGATGTCATGCAGTGATTGTTACGTATATCAGGGCTATCCGATCAACCTTTTTTGGGGGTTGTCCCGGTTATCTCAGTTGGATGCGTCGCAGGAATTGCAGGGCTAGGCGCTGTCGCCGTGTCGCCGTGACGGTGCGGGTTCGCTCCCAGCTAGAGGCACTATCATTTCTTTTAGTAAGATTTATCATAACGTATTTTCGCTTTAAGACCACTTTATACAGTACTGTGAACGTTTAATGTTACAAAATTTGCGTCTATCGTGCGTCCGTCTATCGTGTATCGTGCGTCCGTCTATCGTGTATCGTGCGTCCGTCTAACGTGCATCGTGCGTCCGTATAACGTGTATCGTGCACCATGTGTCTTAAATTTTATCGTACAACGTGAATAAGTTACTTACATATTCAAATTATATCATTTAATTTCAACCATTCATCTTATATTTTCATAACATTTTCAAATTTTTAGATATCTCGTACACAAAGTATATGAATCGGCAGTATCGTGTATCGTGTGTATACCGTGTATAGTGCGTCCGTCTATCGCGTATCGTGCGTCCGTCTATCGTTTATCGTGCGTCCGTTTTTCGTGTATCGTGCGTTTCGTTTGTAACCTTATACGTTCACAGTACTGTACCAAAAGATTTAGAACTTAATTTCAATAAAATCATGCATGTGAATGGCAAACACATCGCTTTCTATTATAAGTCTTCAGTTTTATTTACAAAATTATCGTTAAGTTTCTTATTACTAGTGTTTAATAGCAGAAAAATCAATTAAATAATTGTCAAAAATGGCTTCGTTTAAAGTCGTTAAAAGAATCGATTCGGATCGCTGCTATATATAACAGAAAAAAATATAAATAGAAGCGATCCGATCCTGTCAAAACGCTCCGGTCTTTTCACTCCAAGCAATCCAAACGCTCCAAGCGATTCCGATCCTGTCAAAACGCTCCGGTCTTTTCACTCCAAACGATCCAAACGCTCAAAGCGATTCGTTTCGATTCTATTCCGTTTCCAGTTCGATTGCGCTTTTATTGCGCTCCTAACAGGATCGGTTTGTTGTCCGCTTCCGATCAGCTTCGATCCGATTGTTAATTTTATGATTTTCGGTACTGTACCAGGCTCACTCTCTCTCTCCCCCCCCTCTCTCTCTCTCTCTCCGTTTGTCTGTCTTATTCTCTATCACTCTCTCTCTCTGCGTATGTCTCGAATTAACGTTTGTGTTTTGGACTCATATTTGATGATTTACGATTGATCTTTGTGTTTCAAACACAATACAGGTTACCCAAACGTTTCTCTTTCTAGGACGGTAAGCCCATGCGCTCAACCCAACGCTGGGTGTCATTTTTATTACTGCTCATGACAGTAATGGAGTGGTGGACAGTAATGTGCATTTCCACTTCTGGATATGAACATGCTCAATCAAACCAAGCCTACGGTATTTTGATACGTTTCCTGTTCGTTCGTTTGCAATGTTCCTTTTCTACTGTAAAATTTCAGACCCCCTACATTATAAATTTTCCTTCATTGACAATCAAGTTAAAATTCAGTATAAAGGACAACATAATGATATTTGGAAAACTTTGGATGGAAATATTTTAACAAGTCTTCCAACTGGAAAACCAGAGCGTTTGACACCAAACTATGACGAAATTAACAATGGAAAACAGTTAAAACAGTGTGAACAAATTAAGCATATGTTTGTGAACCAACATTCTATAGATGTTTGGAGACAGTTTTATTCTGATATTTAAGACGGAAAGAGAATGCCCCCACTCAATGTTGAATGTTCTACCAAGACAGACAAGAATTGATAAAGAGGAAATTATTATTTCGGATGAAGTTGAAAACATGATGGAAAAGGAAAAACAAATACCAGAGGTTTGTAAAATAAATTGAAGATGCATTGAATAAAAAGTTTAATTGTTAAACTTTAAAATAAGGCTGCACATGATACGCTTAGGAAGAATGTAATAGGGCGAGACAAGTGAATGTCCTCTAAAAACTTACTGTGTGCTTGCAACAAGCTTGTTTCACTTCAGCGGAGTAGATTATGAAATTTTCCAAGAATTTTCTTTTTATTGTGTGCAAGCCTAAAACAGCTTGCACAAGCTTGCAAAAGTGATTTCCTGCATTAAATACAGTGTTATCATTTCATTACCCTGGCATGAAAGATCAGGCAAATGTTGAAAATGACAAGCATTTAAAATGATCATAGTGTCTCTAGCTGGGAGCGAACCCCCACCGTCACGGCGACAGCGCCTAGCCATGCAATTCCTGCGACGTAACCAACTGAGCTAACCGGGACAATGCCAAAAAACGTTGATCGGATAACCCTGATATACGTATCAATCACTGCATGACATCGGTAACGGGTTAATTTACTGATAACAGTACTGACTAAATGTACGGGGAGACTTTTTACGGCCGCCACACTGCACAAATAGCGCTACTGTGAATTTCAAATGATCATAGTGTCTCTAGCTGGGAGCGAACCCGCACCGTCACGGCGACAGCGCCTAGCCATGCAATTCCTGCGACGTAACCAACTGAGCTAACCGGGACAATGCCAATAAACGTTGATCGGATAACCCTGATATACGTATCAATCACTGCATGACATCGGTAACGGGTTAATTTACTGATAACAGTACTGACTAAATGTACGGAGAGACTTTTTACGGCCGCCACACTGCACAAATAGCGCTACTGTGAATTTCAAATGATCATAGTGTCTCTAGTATATTTAAGTATATTTAAGTTCAAAGATTTGAATACTTTTTGTATGATTGAAAGTTTACAATCTGTTTCTGAAATCTGGTCTATCTTTAAATGAAGCTTGCAAATAAATAAAAATGCTTTACTTTTATTCGCTTAATCCTTTCCTCCGTATACAGTTGAACCTGCCTTAGCAGCCACCTTCATTCAGCAACCACCTGTCTTGAAAAACCAGTTCAAATATATCCTAAACTGACCTTTTGTTCCATATTTTGCCGGTCTTAAACAGCCACTTTTTATCACTCCCTTGGTTGACTGTTGAATACAGGTTTGACTTTATAAATATTTTCTTTCCTGTGTGAACAGTTTAGATCCAGATTAGCAAGCACTTTTGTGCCATCTAATATGGATCTACATTGTTCGCATGCAGGTCTGAACTAACCAAACAAATTGAAGATCGAAAAAAGCAGATCCTGATCAGATGGCATGGATGTTTGTTTGCCCATGGCATAAAACGGTATATATGGTGAAAAGGATTAAATCAATAATACATTGTTTTGTAAAAGTTATATTGCAAGAGTAAGCATATTTTATTTGTTTATTACTCGTGTTAAAACAATAATAAAAATTGGTAATTGGATTTCAATTTTGTTATTTTAGGTCAGAATACAGAAGAAACAGCTAAATAGGCAAAAGACCAAAGCATCGGGAGTTAATCAGAAAAAAAAGCAAAAACAGCCGAAAGAACAAACAAGACCAAAGACAACAACAAAACACAAAAGGTACCTCCATGTATACATTTATATTATGTTTGCGACAAGAGAAGAACCAGTTCAGTAATTACATCTGTGGAATCTTATCTTGATCTTATCTTAATCAACACTGGTTACTTCAATAACCTATTGAATCTAAGAGTCATCAGTGTAGATCTCCATGTTACAACATGGATGTGCCAGTTGATTTGGATCAACACAGTTCGCCCATGTCGTAAATGGTAACATAATATTACTATCATGAGAGTTGTGAGAGGCGGCATCTAAAATGACTTACAAAGTAAATTTCAACAGTCTATTATATATCATAATTCTACATCATGATTCAAAATAAAGTATACATATATTTCACAAAACTTTGTTTTCAGACCACTTTACAGTTAATTAAGCTTTGTCGTTTTCTAAACGTGAGTTAATATTTTGTGAAAATGTATCTAAGATACTATTATTAAGCAAAAAGGCAATTATGTCTTTATATTAAAATATCCTTTCTTTTGGACAATCAAGACTAGTTATTAATAAACTAATGATCTTAATCTTTTTATAATCTATTTATATATTGTTATTATCATTTAAGGTAAAGCAAAAAAGCAAGGACAGGCTGATAGAAGAAGCAAGCAGAGATGTCATACACGTTTAGTCAAACGTAAGTAAATCAACATTCATTTTAACTAGAACACATGGGTCTGAATGGTGTATTATATGTGTGAATAATGATGATCCAGATCAGCCTGTTCATTCATGCATACTAATTGAGTTCTGCACTATGCTATATGCTCTGAAATAACCACAATGAATCTTAAAACTTCTAGTATAGGTTAAGATTGACTGCAGGATGTGCCAGCTGAAAACTACACTCGTTGAACATATCTTATTCAGCCTTGTACATGTCATATAAGCGGTATACATTGGGTATTTGAAAAGTAAATTATGATCATGGTTCATCTGGAGCACAAGAAAGCAATTGGAAAATAATATTAAGTATTAGACAATCTCTTTGTATTGAAGAAAACTTTATTTGTCATTAAATGCAGACTTATGTTTGGACAAGAACATAACTCTTGAATTGACTCTCACTTTGCCTACTTTAAAACCAAATATTGAAAATGGTGAGGCTGCATGGCCATACATGCCATATTTCCCTTCAGGGGCAAAATATCCCCTGAAATG
The DNA here is from genome assembly GCA_038501625.1 of Corbicula japonica. Classification (NCBI taxonomy): domain Eukaryota; kingdom Metazoa; phylum Mollusca; class Bivalvia; order Venerida; family Cyrenidae; genus Corbicula; species Corbicula japonica. The sequence continues at coordinate 30,177 of JAZAYU010001258.1, read as the reverse complement.
TTTACCCATCCCGCAGTCCCCCAGAAGGAGATGAAAGTTCCCTGTTGGTCAATGGGGAAAGTTTGACTTCCTCAATCGTCAGTGTCAATAATTGAACTCATTACTAATCATCTTTTAAAAGGCTGTTCCATACACTCAGTCTGAATAGAAATATTCATTTTTTCTAAAAATAATACAAGTTCTGTTAAACGGTGAAATAGGTCAAGATTGATGAAAACATGCTGAATTTAATGATGCACCTTCAGTTGAGATTTATCATTGACTGCCTAACCCTATATCAAATATATTTATACATACATGTACAATTTTCACAATACCAATAATGTGCAGTGCATTGACTTTGTGTGACATCTTGCCATATTTAAATACCAAGTGTGGTCACAAATGTTCCTTTTTACATGTATATCCATATGTATCATTTTAAGTGTCTTGTTTCATCATTCAACTGTTAATGAATAAAACTTTAAAGTTAAGTATGATTACCTCTCCTTCCAGGTAACATACAGATTCAAAAGTTGGAAGAAGAAAAGAAACACATTTGGTGGAGGATTCTTGTTGACTTGTTAGACAAATTATTTCATGTTTTTCTCATTTTTGTAATGTGGTTTTACCTTAGAACTTTGGACATTATGGCCTTTTTATCTAGTGTAAATTGCCTTTTATACAGTATCATAATGGCTCATATTGGATATAATTTTGCATGTGTAAATTTGTATAACTACTATTTATTGTCAGCTATCAAAGTAGGAAATATATTTTGTTCATGTTATCCGTCATATTTAGTTCATGTTATCCCGTCTTGCATCAGTTGATCACTTCATCTATTAGGATGTTCGCTTCTTAGTCAGAAATAACCTGATGAATTAAAAAGCAAACAGTGTAGATTCTGATCAAATGACATGAATGTGCCATCTGATCTGGATATATGCTGTTTTCATATGTAATCATATGCAATATGCTGTATTTATAGAGTAAAGGGAAATTCAGACATACTTTTTATGTGATCTTCATTATTTAAAAAAAAACATTAGTGCATTACATTAGATTTTAATTTTCGGCTTTCTTAAGAGATTTTCGTAAAATCTAACTGTTTTGCTGAAAGTGCACATGACATTGGACTGATTCTTCCCTTACTCTCACCTCTCTGAGAGACTGACAGTCACATCAGTGTAAAAGAATTGTATTGTCTCTTTTTACATGTAATATTGATTCTCATCTGTGGTATAGTTTCTCTTATTCTCAAATTTATACAGTACATGTATATCCACATTCAGTTTAACACTTCTTTAATGAATACAACACAAAAAATATGGTAACCATGTTTTTATGTGAGGGCTATCATAAACTATTTACTCCATATAAAAGGATGTTTTACATGTGAGAACAGTGTAGATCCAGATCAGCCAGCAATCATGCCATCTGATCTGGATCTACACTTGTCACCTCATGGTCAAACAGGGAAGACCTGATCAGATGGCAAATGTGTACCAGCTGATTTGGATGTACACTGGCTACACATGTAATAAAACACTTCTGTATGGAGTAAAGGGTTAATAGCGTTGATGGAAATATTCTGACAAACATAATTCGTATTCAGTAATTTTTTTTATTGTGTCATTGGATTTCTTTTGCAGAAATGATACTTTTTATTTGGTCAGTTTTGGTCTTAAATTTTATGATACTAGGTAAAATTATTTTTTCGCAGTAGATACCTTGTAATTATTTGTGGATTTATTTTTTGTTAAAATACTTTTTAGCAAAACAGTAGAAGGAGTTGAATAAAAATTTAAATTAAAAAGAAATGCCAAGAAGGAAGTAAATCAGTTTTCTAAAAACTTATCTTTAAAACTTGAATTTATTTGCCTAAACAATATAAGATATTTATAGTGAATATGCCTCCGATATAATGCTGGCTAACTGGTCTGTCTTTCAAACCATGACAAGGTGAAGCCAAGTTAAATTAATGTTGTATTTCTTCATACTGACTCTTTCAACAGTTATGCCACAATAACTTGTAAATGTTGTTATGTTGTTTAAAAAATTGGTTAAATTTTAAGGGAAGCCCAACATTGGGATGAGTTTAACAATAATATTCTGTAAAGAGATCATTTCTTTAGTTTTATTATTTCACCATGTTACACAGGTAAATTCTGTCTTTCATTTGTTAGCCAGACTTACCCTTTACTGCCTGGAAGATGGTACAGATATGCCAGCATATTTTAATCTACACTGGTCGCATTGGCGATAAAACCATAAATTATTTTATGCAGAGTAAAAGGTCACAGATGAAATGAAATGATATGATTTTGTACAATGCATATTTTTTAGTTTACTTGTCAATTTTGATGTAATATTTTAACTACAAAATTGTCCAGTGATCTGTAATGCAGTAAGGCTGGCTAACAAACTAAAGATTCTTTCAGTTATTACGCCAGCACATACCATATGTACAAATTATTTATGTTTCAGTTTATAAATTAATGTATTTATTTTGTCACATCATCACAACATGTCAGTGAGTTACTTGAAATGAAGTTTTTGAACATGAAAATGATATCTACGAAAGACCGGTGGTGACTTCACTATTCAGACTTCAAACTTCACACTTCGTACTTCAGACTTCACACTTCATAGATAAATACTATATAATTATTATAGCATCGTGTCTCATAGTTCACACTTCATACTTCACACTTCAGACTTCACACTTCAGACTTCACACTTCAGACTTCACACTTCACACTTCAAACTTCACACTTCAAACTTCACACTTCAAACTTCACATTTCAAACTTCACACTTCAAACTTCACACTTCATACTTCACACTTCACACTTCAAACTTCACACTTCATACTTCACACTTCATACTTCACACTTCCAACTTCACAGTTCACACTACACAGTTCACACTTCACAGTTCACACTTCATGCTTCAACAAATTAAGGTTCAAAGTTCGAATGACGTCACACGATTAGCAAACTAAATAGTTAGGTCAAAACGTTTGGCTACTTATTGGTTTGTTACATGTAGGTTAAATATGTACAATGCACATAAAGGATAGGTTTTAATCAACTCTGTTTTGGTAATCTCCAGGACTTTGTTAAAAGGACTTTGAATTAACAAAATGCCTTTATTTATTCTATATTTTTATTTAAACAATAAAATAATCTGCACTTAAATATTCCATAATCATTAAAGCCTTGAGGAGCCACGTTGCCTTTCCTTTTACTGCCCTTCCAGAAAAAAGTATATGCATTTCATCTGTCTCAGTATAATTTGGACTTCCAGTGTTACGTCACAGAAACTCATATTTGGTGGTTGTTTCATGGATTCATACTAGATTTATGTTACAGGAAATTGTGATTGTCAAAACGCTGCTGCAAATGTGAAAATAAGGATGAATACTTACTGTGAATTGAAACATTCGCCCTTTTTTATTGCCACATACTAGAATGACTTGCAAGCATTCACACTATTTAGTGTGCTGCTAAAAGTAACATAAAACATTTGTTGTTTTTTTCCAGTCTGTCACCGAATGTACTACCTACTGATAAATTACATTTAATTTTTTATTATTAAAATCTGGTTTTACAATAATATATAATTGCTTGTGTTAATAACAAGAATGATGGCAATTGTAATGGTTCTCAGCTGAATACCGTTGCCAATTATGGCCACTAAGTTTGGTGTTTGTATGCTTTCGAATGTTAAAGACTATTTCGATTGTTCAATTTTCGAGTTAAATCTGGTAGAGGATGTTGTTCTGAGCATTTTCTAATTTTTTGTTGTTGTTATTTTTGTTTGAATCATTTATACATTTATTTCTGGTAAAAACCAGCACCGTTGTTTTCATATATTGTTTATAAACAAATGATTTTAGCAAAATTCGGTAGTCTTCTGTGCACAAACAATATGTTTAATCTTCTGTTTATTTCAGCTGTGTGATGTTAAGTGATCTTGTAGAAAATATAGAAGTGTGCATTAAGTATATACATCTTGATCACTTGTCTTAGAAGGAAATCTGATATTAAACCAGCATAAAATTGAAATTTTTTTTAAAGAAATTTAATTTTGTGATTTATTCAACTATATATCCCCAACATGTTTGGATTCTCCCTTTGGGAATTTCACAGTCAATACTCATCTTAAAGTACATACATGTCTTATGGTGTATACTAGAAGTGTCAGTTGTCAACCTTTTAATCCTCAAAATAACTCCATAACATGACATAGTGTTTTATTTTATTTAAAAAAACAAAGCATTTTGTAGACACATTTTGTGTAGAGAGTGGGTTTGGAAAAGACTGAACATACATGTATAATTATTTTTTTAAAATGTGTTAAACATTATTATACGTTTAAATAAGCAGACGATTGCATGTCATGGTTAAAAATATTAACGAGTTAAAACCATATTTGAAAATCCTATTGGTTTTATTTATTTTTTCTAAATCACAATGTCTTATTAAAGAAATAAAGAAGACATCAAAGGTTTTTACGTTTTTCGTTAATGATACCAGTCCCACGTTTCATGAAATCCAGAAAGGATGTGGCCCAGGATGCTTCCTTCAGCTGAACTGAGGATGTTTCTAATCTATACTCGGTAAAAGTAAAACTTATCCGCTTTAAAATTAGAAAACGAACATTCAATTTTTTTTTAAATAATATGCATTTCCATAGTTTATGTTATTGCAAAGAAATAAAAATTTCTTAAAAATGTATAGTCACGACTTGGTTATCTGTTCCTTTTTATAACAACGGTTTCAGGAAGAAGTAAGTGGTTCTAAAAATATTTATGTTTATTAAAAAATCAATTTCTTAGGTTCTCGTGGTTCATAAAATCACAAAACATTTGTTAATAAATCTAGTAGTGCTCCATAAACAGTGCTAAACATCCAATTACCTCCGTTTCGATTCAAAGTACTGTGTTTTAAAATCTTTTATTAATTGTTATTCAGTCGCTCAGTTCTTTGTGTGGAAAACAAGCAATTTAACTAAAAATAACAACTGAAATGTAATAATAAAACACTATTCTGTGTGTACCGTATTAAATAAAAATACCTTGATGAGAATATAAGCATAAAAGTGGATAGTTCTTAATTTTGCTCAGTAACGTAAGATTTAAGCTGGCAGGTGATTGATCGGAGACTGAGAATAGAAAATGACGCAGTTTGAATGGGGTCTAAAATATAAAAATATTGTTTAGATATGATTTTGTTTAGTTCTCAAGGACGAACATCTCAATACTTGTTAGAAGCAATGCTGTCATTTCATTCATAGCGCAACTGAAGACAAACTTGACTTGAAAAAGAAACAGCAGCAAACAAACAATAACCTAGTCAGTGTTAAAATCTCTCTAGAGCATATGTTATTTGTTTATAATCCGATTCTACTTAAGTAAAATTTACTGGACTTGACTTCATTAGGAAAACAGTATCCTAAATTGAGCTAAGAGCAGCTGTTGCAATGGCGCAGGAGTTTCATCAATGTTTTATCAAACTTAAGAAAGCACGGTTTAACATTACTGTAACATTAAATGTGAACGGAGTGACCTATAACGACAGGGGTCATCTTGTATGTGGTGTCATTTAACGTCAAGTCCACCCTGTCCTAACCCAAAGCAAAAACGATTGAATGAACGACCTTCCGATTAATAGTAAAGTGCCCCGCTAACTGAGCTACCGCAAGGGTTCTTAACGGCCTTCTAGTACATCATGCCAAAATGCTTTCCACGACTTCTTGCGAGTAAAATGCTTTGTTATTTAAGGTTCGAAAATGTTTCTTCAGACGATAGTTTGCGGGAAACCGCAAATACGAGTACGTTTGTTCAAGAATGACGTCTCTGGAAAGTTTTGAATTTCTACTTAGTAACAAGTAAAATGTATATGAAACCTTTTAGATCAACATATGTAAGCTGGTAGTAATTACCAAAGTGGTAACTATTTTGAGTTTGAATATAGTATGGAGAGGTTAAAAGCTGGATATGTAAACAGTGATTACAAAATAATACTTAAAATCAAATAAATAAATAATACGTTTAATCAATTATTTTCAACATTCAAAAGGACACGATCATTTTTGCATGGGTTGTCTATTTTCACATTCAGATCACGCCCTTTGTGATACATCTTTGCGCCTTTTAACTTCGCCCGTGACCGATCCTGCGATTCATCAATGGCGGATATTAGTTTTTTATAAACAGTGGAATAAAATGACAATATGTGTTTTCTCTATTTTCTATATTATTATTATTCTTATATTCACAGAAAAGCGACATAATCTCTATGTAGAGATCAAATGCTTCTTCCGTAAAAGATGGCGACGTCAGGTTTATTAGCTGGAACAATTTGCAGAATTCAGGAAAGCACCCTTCTAAATTTAATGATTGGGAATACAACTCATTCACACATAAATTTCGTCATCATAAAAGTTGTGACTGTAACTTGAAGTGTTATAAAATTCTGGTAATTCAGGCTATCCTACTCACCGTGCCCAATCGTTACCTTGCGAAAACGGCAAAGTCGCGTCGGATCCCGGAATTTCCGATAAGTATTTTGTTGATTTTTGTGAGAAAATCATTGTTTTTATATACTTATTTATATTTTCAGAGAAAACAACCTAGTGGAGGATGATCTCCTAGGAATCGGCTATAATGCTCACTAGTCGATTTCCTCTACATTTTTATCGTTTTCTCAATCATTCGGTGAAATCTACGAAATTTGCTGAAAAAGGTGACAGTGGGTCCGGAAAACTCATGTTTTAAACATCTTCGCATATATGTATTCGCCTTTCCATGTGCTAGTCTAGTAACTGATCTCTCCTGTGCCCGATACAAAACTTGTTTAACATTTCGGAAGTATTGGCTTGTAGATAGAAGTCATTTTACGCCAACATTTTGGGGTAACGTAGGGAAACACGGAATTCAACTTTCGTTTTGGTGAAACGCCGGAACCCCGGATAAAAAGTTTCAGCCTAAAAATGATAGTTTCTTTCTTGCCGACCTTATTATTGTGTGGATTTACATATATGTTAGTTCTGCTCAAGTATAGAAGCATTTTCTCTATTATTTTTGAAGTTGATTTAAAATGTGAGTAGATGAACAGAATTTAATATCAGTAATGATTTTAGCACAAACTGGATAAACAAAAAAGCACTTTCTTATTTCGCAAACAAGATTTAAAATGTAAAACGGCATATTGCAGTCTTTTCTCTTACCTCCGCCCATGAAATAATTTAGAAGCTTAATATTATATTAATGGTATTTTCCTTGAACATCAGTGCGTTTGAAAAAAAAACTTAAAAAAAAAAGAAAAATGTATTTGTGTAGAAGTCCGGGCCAAGAGAAAATCCAAGATTACTCTTGAACATGTAATGTTCTGTCTATATCTATTTCTGTTGTTGTACGTCATACCTTAAAAAGGGATGATAAAGTGAACCCAGAGGGTGGTTTTACGTTCCACTTCAGACGGTATCTCTAAGACAAGTACTATATTCTACTCTACGCATGCCTTTAACAAGTATGCATAAATATAGAAAACCACCCTCTCGGTCCGTGTTCACTTTACCATCTCTGGGCTAATCATGCCAAACTGACCACCCTATACTACTACAGAACAGATGTTATGGAAATACACAAATTCCATTCCTTTAAACTAAAAAGTAAGAGGCTGTGCGTTTAAAAATGTAAACCTTCATATACACTGAACAGCCTTCCCTTTTTCCAACCACACACACGCACGCACACGCAGAAACAAGACTGCAAATGAATCATAATTTAGGGCCGCTTACATTGATGTTGCAACTTCACGTTACTTCTGTATGTGCAGCTTATTTATTAAAATGCTGCATTAGGCTTACACCGGTCCGTAGGCGGAGTTGCAGACAGTTAAAAAGTCGGAAAGCTCAAGCTCTCTGCGGAATTAAGCTAGTATCCCAACGTTCTATTCGCAAAACTGTTTTTGCAACGAGATACCTTACATTGCACTGGTATATCACATGGAACTGGTATACATAAAATTATATAGTTTTGTAAAGCAAAGACAGATTGCAGTCGTAAATCCCAGTTCCAGCTTCACGAAACAATTTGAATAATGGCCTCGGGGTCTGAGCAGAGCCCTGTTTAGTCGGGACAATAAATGACCTTCAATTCTTGGTGAATGGCTACTTTGAAGGTAACTTACTGAACTCGTGAAGGATACTTTCTATGCACATCGGTTTTTCTACGAGATCACGTAACGCCTGTTATTCCAGAACTTGAAAGTAAAAACGTAAGCATGTAAAAGCTACCATATGCATCAATAAAAGCTACATCTTGCGATTGGGATACAAAATATATATTCCTTGCCCCTCCTATGAACATATGGAAGACGAGACAATGAATCGTTCAAAGAAGATATAAATACTTAGTTTTCCTTACATTTCAGATCCAAGTTTAAGATGAATTGAGTGAATCAAGCGCAAAAACGACAAAAACCTATACATACATGTATATACATTGTACATTCATAAACAACAATAATAAAATAAAGAAATACTTCCACACTTGAGCAGGGTTTACATCTAAATGAATTCACAAAATAATAAGGTCGGCAATGAAAGAAACTATCACATTTTAGGATTAAACTTTTTATCCGGGGTCCCGGCGTTTCCGCAAAACGAAAGTTAATTTCCGTGTTACCCAACGTTACCCCAAAATGTTGGCGTAAAATGACCTCTATCAACCAGCCATGACTTCCAAAATGTTAAACAAGTTTTGTATCGGGTAAAGGAGAGATCAGTTACTAGATTTACACATGGAAAGGCGAATATATGTATGCGAAGATGTTTAAAACATGAGTTTTCCAGACCCACTGTCGAGTTTTTCAGCAAATTTCGTAGATTTCACCGAATGATTGAGAAAACGATAAAAATGTAGAGGAAATCGTCTAGTTATCATTATAGCCAATTCCTAGGAGATCATCCTGCACTAGGTTGTTTCCTCTGAAAATATTTATAAGTATATAAAAACAACGATTTTTCACAAAAATCAACAAAATACTTATCGGAAATTCCGGGATCCGACGCGACTTTGCCGTTTTCGCAAGGTAACGATTGGGCACGGTGCTACTGGTCCATTATTTTTTCCACGGGAAATATCATGAACATTCCACTCATTAGCGAAGTTTTCCAGTTTTCGTCTTATTAGTGTGAAAGCAGTACATAAGACACTGTCTTTGAAAAATATCCCCATCACAGAAAATATTGTAAATATTGTTGTCTCTCATGTCTTTGAAAAAAAGTTAAGACACTGTTCATGCTCCACATTGATTCTATTCTTTGATTGGAGGTACTTTTACCATGAATAAAGCTCTTTTCTGCTGATTGATCATAATTGTGATTGTACCGAAAATATATCTGAAGCAGACGAACCGTTGTATTTTCTGTGCCCATATTACTACGTATCATTCATGGAACCCTGCAACCACTGTTCTTTATAGCCTGCAGAAAATACCGCGAGATTATTTTGGGATTGTTATTACTTTGACCCACTTCAAGCCACAGAATTTTTCGAGTAAATCCATCTACTGCTCCATGAATCGCAAATCCAAACAGTTTTATTTTGTCATAACGGTCTATATGCCAAATAAAGTCCGGACCAGGACAGGAATATTGACGACGAAGTAAGCGCTTAGCCTCTAAATTTCTTCTTTCCATATCCTCTGGGCAAGCGAGCCACATTAAGCGTGTTACTGTTTATCTACGAACATGTACACCATACATTCTCTTCAATCTTTTCCAGATTGTTTTAATAATCTAAGCAACGACCTCTTCCGAAAGGATCTTTTAAAGTGGCACTGATAATAATTTCAACTTGATACTCCGAGACTCTGCTTTGTAAGCCTATCCGCTTCAACAGCCTTTTTAAATGTCTGTAAATTATCTTAAATCCATGTATCAGAGCGGACTAAATTTCCTTGTATGTGTAGCCAAGAAAGAAGTAACGCATGATAAGTTCCATTTTTAATTGACACGAATGCTCACTTCGTTCGCCAACAGGAAACACAGCATATACCTGGCAGATAATCGAACACATACACAGTATTGTGACCTGAAAATTACAAAGAAGTGTTTTAAAGTTTAAACTTTGTAAAAAAAATTGAACCACGTTATAGATTGTTTTTTAAGAAGAAAAAAAACTTAAGTTTATTTTAAATATAAAATTGCATATTGACAATAAAAATCTTTATTTTATTCATTTTAGGACAGTGTTTTCTAAACAGTTAAATTGGTCATGCAGCGATTGTTTTAATGATATATTTCATTGTCAAAACAATGTTCTTGTTACAGTTATCAAGTTCAGATTATCTAGTTTTCAGTTATTTTATCGTTAGGAACTCCATTTAATGTAACATTAATAAATATAATTATGAATAACAACGCATCAGGAAATTTGTTAACAATTTGAGAACAGTTCCAAAAAAATACAGCGGTATAAAAAACTTACCATAATGCAAAAATTCTTGTAAACCAGTAGGAAATTTGGTGATTCACTAAGGTTAAACTGGTAAAGCGCGCCTTTATGCAATAACAACCTGATGACGTCAAGTCACGTGATTTACAAAATCGCGAAGTGTGAAGTTTGAAGTGTGAAGTATGAAGTATGAAGTGTGAAGTATGAAGTGTGAAGTATGAAGTGTGAAGTATGAAGTGTGAAGTTTGAAGTATGAAGTGTGAAGTTTGAAGTATGAAGTGTGAAGTATGAAGTGTGAAGTATGAAGTGTGAAGTATGAAGTGTGAAGTATGAAGTGTGAAGTATGAAGTGTGAAATATAAAGTGTGAAATATGAAGTATGAAGTGTGAAGTATGAAGTTCGAAGTGTGAAGTCTGAATGTTAAAGTCACCACCGGTCTTTCGCAGATATCTGTGTTCCAGTTGGAATATTCATAATTAGTGTTATGCAGGTTCATAATGTATTTAATATGTTATGACAACATTACATGCCAATGAGTAAATTACTATGAAATTTTCTTAAAATTTACATTATCTTTGTTCAAGTTAGAACATTCATTGGAAGTTATGCTAGCTCATAATATCTTTCAGTTGTTATGCAAGCATAATGCATGTTTACTTTTAATTGGTATAAGAGTTCTCTTGCCAAAGTTCAGATGTCTTCGTTACAATTTCAACATTCATTGAATGTTATGTCAAATGATGTCTTTAAATTGTAAATCCAACATACCATGTGAATGATTTTTATTGGAAAGAAGATATTTTGGAAATGTTTTAGATGTCTTTGTTCCAATTTCAACATTCATTGAAAGTTATGCTGGTTCATAATGTCTTTCAATTGTTATGCCAGCATAACATTTGAATGATTTTAATTGTTAAATGTTGTCTTTCAGTTGTTATGCCAGCATAACAAAATTGATGATTTTAATTGGAAAAAAAGTTTTTTTTGCAAATGTTTGAGATGTCTGTGTTCGAATTTCAACAAACATTGAAAGTTATTTTTATTCAAAATATCTTTCTGTTGTTATGCCAGCATAACATGTACCTAAATGATTTTAATTGGAAAGAAGTTCATTTTTATTGTGGTTCCAATTTCATCGTTTATTTAATGTTATTCTGCTTCATACTGTCTTAAGTATGTTGTTATGCCAGCATAACATGTGAATGATTTTAATTGGAAAGAAGTTGGTTTGCAAATTTTCAAATATCTTTGTTCCATTTTCAACATTCATTGAATGTAATGCTGGTTCATAATGTCTATTTAAATAATGTTAAGCCTGCATAACATATGAATGATTTAACGGAAACAACATTTCTGCAAATATTCCAAATATCCTTGATCTAATTTCACCATTCAGTGACTGAAATGCTGGATCACAATGCGTTTACATTTGTTATGCCAGCATAACATGTGAATGATTTATATTGGAACGAAGTTCAATTTTATCTTTGTTCCAATTTCATTGTTCTTTGAATGTATTGCTTGTTCACAATGTCTTTATATTGTTATGCCAGCATAACATGGGAATGATGTTCATTTGTTCCAATTTCATCATTCATTTAATGTAATGCTAGATCATAATGTCTTTATATTGTTATGCCAGCATAACATGCGAATGATTTTAATCTTTGTTCCAATTTCATCATTCATTGAATGTAATGCTGGTTCATAATATATTGCTGGATTGTTATGCCAGCATAACATGTGAAGTAAATGATGTAAATTGGAAAGAAGTTAATTTTCATCTTTGTTCCAATTTCATCGTTCATTGAATGTAATACTGGTTCATAATGTCTTTATTTTGTTATGCCAGTATAACATGTGAATGATCTCCATCTTAATTGGAATTTTATCATTTATTGAATGTAATGCTGGATCGCAATGCTTTTACATTTGTTATGCCAGCATAACATGTGAATAATTTAAATTGGAAAGAAGTTCATTTTCCTCTTTGTTCCAATTTCATTCTTCATTGAATGTAATGCTGGTTCTCAATGTCTATTGTTATGCCAGCATAACATCTATATGATTTAAATTGGAAAGAAGAGTTTTTGCTAATGTTCAGACAGCTTTGTTCCAATTTTATTTGTTATGCCAGCATAACATATGAATTAAGAAATTGAATTTTTGCAAATGTACAAATAAAAAGACGAAGGGCAAGAAGATGGTTAGAAAGAAATAAAAAATGTCCTTCAATTGTTATGCTGGCATAACTTGTTGATGAGTTGTTAAATTGATTTGACTGTTGTTAATTAAAATATAGTTTTACAGTCATAATCAATAATTATTTGTTATTCACTTTGTTTATTTTATCTGCAAATAGTACAATAATATTTATTTTGTTTGCATGTATCATAATTATGTTAAGCCAATGAAATACTATTTCAAAATTTTAGTTTCATGTTATGCCACCATAACAATGTTTCTAGTATGTCTTCAAATACATCTGGATTGCATATCGGGAAACTTCAATAAAACCTTATATGTTGTTATGCCGGCCTAACAAATGGTTATGATGAATAACTGAATGATACTTAATAGTATCAATAGGTAATACCAGTAACCAGTGTTATGCCAGCATAACAATACTTCTTGTGTTATGGTGGTTTGACAAGAATTGTCTTATTTTGTAAATAATGAGATCAATTAATAAATTTTCATAAAATATTATGATAAAATAATTGACCAATTAAAATATGGCTGCTAAAAATTGTTGTTATTTTCTTGTTGGTTTAAAACCATTGTAAGTTTACTCTTAATTTTCTGAGTCAAAATCTGCAGAAATAGCTTCACAAATTGGGAATGAATGGACATTCCCTTTTTAAAAAATACTCTGTTCTATTCAAAGTACGATTTACACAATTATAGTTCGTTGCATAGCATTTATCGTTCGGGTTCTGGATACTCATTATACATAATTACATTTTATTGCCAGTGCAAATCTTTATAATATTAGATATTGTTTAAAATAAGGGATAATAATAAACTTGCCCTGGATAAAACATTGGAACATTAATTGGGCCATGGCTTTTATAAGTCGTGTTTATGGCCTGGACCCCAGCTTATAAAACTGAGAATGGAAACCAGTCTCAAATCTCATGCATAACTGGTTGCCATTTCAGCCAATCAGATGCTTGAGGTAAGATAATAGTTTATATTCTCAGTTTTATAATCTTCACCATAACACAAAAGAAATGAAATTTACATTTATATTCAATCTAAGTGTTAACATTAGCGTTTTAAAATGATCGTTAAATTTGTTTTAGGAGAAAATTCTAAGCTAAAACTGTTTCTCAAAACTTTGTAGTGCGTGGCAAATCAGGTTGAGTAAGCTTTTCTTTCAATATTGTCCAATTACAGTAAAACCCCGATATTAAGACTACCTTTGAGATTGACAAAAAGGGGTTCTGTATAATGGGATGGTGTTAATCCTGGCGGAGAAAATATTGCAAAATTATCAGAAAAGGTGGGATGAAGAATATTTGCCTTAATATCGAGGTAGTCTTATTTTCTGAATGGTCTTATTGGGGAGTGTTACTGTACTTGTTCAACGCAAAAAGTAATATCACCGGAGGCAATTACCATTTTACCTCAGTAACTGTACATGTAACATTGTATTAATATAATTGTAATTTAATAAATGCAATTTACATTTTCGGTCCATTTTTCACGACACAACCCCGATCCTAAAAGACATGGTTGTTATATAAATCCAAGTCGTTTAAATTTTGCGCGCTATCATAAAAATACTTAAGTAGTTTGTTTTGATTATGTTTCCTTCTAATTACTCACACACATATTCTTTCGGGTTCATACACTTCAAAAAGAGTAATAATTCGTACATTTCAGTATAATTATACTCTAAATTGTCATTATTTCCCTTTACATGCTGCAATGTAATTTGTGTATAAATATAAGATATAAGGACACACTGAAAAGTAGACTATATTGAACAATACTCAATTTTATTCCAAACAATAGTGTAGCCTATTTGCTAAAGAGAAACAATACGAGATATAATTGTCTTAAATTAAGTTTGTGTTCCTATCTTATATACGTTAATATTTACGCTCCAACTTCATCATCTACGATGAAGTCTTATTCATTTCAGGAATCATAATGTCCAATGGTAAACAGTGTGACGTAATAATTTTAAGGCGTGGCTATAGTAGAACCGTTCACAATTTATTGGACGTTGCACAATGTTTTGACGTGTGACGTCGCCGTGCACGCACGTTTTGCCACGAGTTGCTGCGAAAAAGAATGCTGTCATTCACTTTGTCGTCAACGTAGCTTTTCCAACAGCCATTCGAAAAAGCCGTCATATCACAAATTCTTCTAGTTGTTTCTGTATTAATGAAATTATTAATGAGTGCAAATATAAGGGTTGAATCGATATTCGATGATTTCCATTTGGGTATGAAAACCCAAGTACGCAAGAAGCCATTCGTGCTTCACACACTTTAAACAACCCAACTGTTTTCCATACCCAAATGGAGATCATATAATGTCGATTCAATCCTTAATAGTCACTGCATGACATCTGTAACAGGTTAATTTACTGAACAGTATTGACTATATGTACGGGAAGACTTTTTACGGCCGCTATACTGCACACATAACGCTAATACTGTGAATTTCAAACTTCTTTCAATCGAATTTTGTTATATTTTAAGCATTCTAGCCGGCGAATGTCATGTGTTAATTACCCACGACCTTGACATGTTTTTAATAAGGAAATAGCTATGAAAATTGTTTAACCATTTCAACACACATTCGACTCAAACAAAGACCTCTATAAGTTATACGTAAACGTTATTATCATGAGCACTAATTAACTAATTATGTACACTTTATTGTTTGCCATTACATGATCAACTTCCAAAAGACAAACAATCCTGTTATCTTAGCGTTTGGACATTCACCAAGACTTTATGTGTGAAACTTCATGTTTTTGTTTTACCTTACGATCGGCATTTTCGGAAAACTGTAAGTTTGTGGTTATCTTCAAACAATCAAGTTTTAAATTGTTTAATAATGTAAATGACTCCTGTTTCTCAAATTGCTATTGTACATGTACCGAGTAGATGTTAGAATTAATAACAATTGCTTGCATTGGTTATCTTTATAAACAAACTTTAAGTCTTTGTTCCCTTTAATATAACTTATGTGGCAGTAGTATTCATTACAAATATTTTGCTTTGAAATCATAACAAACTGAATACAGTTTAACCTAGCTATTCCTATATAGTTTCCGATTTTTCCTGATCGCAAAGGTGCAAATCAAGATGATCTATTCAACATCGAAGAGAACATGTCGCTAAAACTGATTCCCTCAAAAATGTTGGATTTCAAAACACAGCTTTACAGCTGTCGTGATTTGCTCTGAAATGGAGAGATTTACTGCATGTTTTTGTAAACAACTTAAGATAAAAACGACTCAACAAACTCAAAAAGAATCTGTAAAGAAACAAATCTAACAATTACTCCTTATCTCATCTGAATAAGTAGTTTCCGGCTGAAATAACTAATCATTGATGTTGGCTGGAGTTCTTCTTCATTGCATTTAATATAATTTGATGTGTGTTATGTCTTTTATAACATTCATTCCGGATATCAATACTTTTGTGAAAGTTAAACTTCCTTCATTGAACGTTTTCTTTTTTAAAATAATATTCCAAGGAAATTACTTTGACAAATACCGACAATAATTCATATATCATGGATATCTGAGTTTGAAATTAATAGATGGAACGAAAAGGTATTAAACTCGTTTACAAAAATTAAATTCTTAGAAATATTGTTAAACGACATATAAAAATACCAATTAAATCGGTCGATAAGAAAAATGGACGATTTAGAAATAAAGTACAACGATATTTATGTCAGTGAAACACGTGTACAAATACAACAGAACAAAATGGCACTCCTCTCAATATTTGTTTGGATTCTGTTTAAAGCTGTACACCACACCAAAGAGTAATGACGAAGCTAACAAGCAGTGTCAACAGGGTGGTGGATACTTTATCAACGTCGATTCGGAGAAGAAATACGCTTCAACAGGATGGTGGATACCTTATCAACGTCGATTCGGAGAAGAAATACGCTTCAACAGGATGGTGGATACCTTATCAACGTCGATTCGGAGAAGAAATTCGCTTCAACAGGATGGTGGATACCTTATCAACGTCGATTCGGAGAAGAAATACGCTTCAACAGGATGGTGGATACCTTATCAACGTCGATTCGGAGAAGAAATTCGCTTCAACAGGATGGTGGATACCTTATCAACGTCGATTCGGAGAAGAAATACGCTTCAACAGGATGGTGGATACCTTATCAAAGTCGATTCGGTAAAATGACAGTTATGCACTTACGTCGGCATCACATTAGCTGTTTATATCTGCAGGGGTTTCTCTGGTGGAACAATATAATTATGTGGAACACAATATCCATTTATGTGCGAAATAATTTAAAGATACATTATAAAAAATTTCCCCCACTGCTACATACAAGCTTACAACAAATGTATTCATATTTACTGTGCCTAAGTAACTAGAAAGAGCAAAACTTTAACACAGTATTGTACATTGTACATGTGTATGTCATGTTTTTGAGAACCAGAGCAAATAAAGTTTCAGTTATATTGCGACTGAATATGTTCTGTATGATTGTTTTTCATTTTTAAAGTTTAAAATTTATTCTTAATACACATCGAATAGCATATCTTAAACAAAAACAACAACCTTTTAACGTTACGATGTAATAGAATTTTAGCATACAATAAATTAGGCCTGCCAAAACTTCTTTAATAAAAAGTCCGAAGATTTTGGCTGAATATTTTAATTATGACGACGATTTCGATGATGTTGTTTGTTGTTGTTGATTTAATGTCTTGTAGCTGCTGTTAACTGTGGATGTGACTTAGCCTGGATTCCAGGCGATGAAGTATATTTTTTTTATTCATTCTCCAACTAATTATCTTGAGCCAGTCTACATCTCTATCTGAACTTCATCGATAATTCAGACATCTCTCTCAATGCAGTATGATAGAAAATGGACTGGCAACAATAAACGTATGTTATGCTTTATAAAATAAAAATAAAAAGACAAAACAAACCAATTATCAGACAAGTGGCTAGTCTAGATGTGACTTAACAAAAATGGAGATGATACTGATGAAAATGATGTTGTTTAATGTCATGTTGCTGCTGTTAACTATGATTGTGACTAAAATAATGATGATGATGATGATGATGGAGGTAGTGGTGGTGGTAGTGGTGGTGGTAGTGGTGGTATTTTCTCATATTCTTGTTTATAATTATATTCTTCAAATAGTTTTATAAATGTAGTGTGTTTAAAATGACTTTTAACTATTTTATTATTCATTTTGTAATTTCTGTTAAACCTGTTAAGACCTGTGTTTGACAATATTTGAATGAACATGCAATGAAAATAGATGAAAGCAGATGTAACATCGAGGCCCTTGTTTCGTTTATTGTATAGTTGTGCCAGAGGCACTGACGCAGCATGTCACTGACCACGCTCTCTACCACGTGACTGCATAAACTGTCGGTGCCGTTTTACGTTTCATGCCTCATCCTATGCTGACATAAACAATGATAAATCGATGTTGATATATACAATGATAAATGATAACATTTTGCTGAAAGAACTATTTCGCACAAAATGAAATTTCGGGATAAATGTAATAGCTCTTCACTGACGCACGTACGTACATACATACGGACTAAGTTTCACAAAACTGTGTAATGTCAGTATAAATTGTCAAACACTCACTTTCCGTCAGGACACTTAATTTTGTATAATAATCATAAAATGAAGTCGGCAATTTCAATTGCACACATCGGTTACAGATTTCTTCCAGAAAAACTGAAAATATAACAACCAGCAGCGAATTCTTCTGTTCTTTGTTAGCACAAGACAGTCGTGCTATTACCACCCATTATGTTTTATTCGCTTGTAATCTCTAATAAAAGTTTATAACGCTAGTTTACAAGAAGAAAACATAGAAGTTTTCATATATTAAGATCAAATATAGACTACAGTGATCTTATTGTAAATATAAACCTCCATATTGAAACAACTCTTCGACATTTTTTTATTATTTATATAAAAAATTAATAATTACAGGAAGAGAAAGATAAAGACTAAGTTAAAACACATTAATATTGTTTTCCCATCGGTATGATCGCGTTAAAATACAACCTCAATTTATAGAGAACACAGGCAAACGATATGCCATTTGAATCAAACATCAAAACTTTTTTTTTTGTAATTTGAATCAAATATCAGTACCTATACTTATAATTTTGCCACGTAGAACACGGTAATAGCCGATGGATTGATTGATTTATTGATTGATTCGTTGGCTCATTATTATTGGCGCATTAATCAAACGGAAATAGCCACAAAGACCATTATGTCGTAGATAATTTACTTTTTGATTCTCATCCGTTATGCATTTGCAACAGCAAGTGACGGAACAATGACACGCACATATATCATGCATATGATAATCGATTCTTCGTTCAAATATCTTTTAGTTATGTCTCTTGCATTTTGAAAATGAGTTTCCATATTTCTTTTGTGCATGTATGGTATATAATTTTCTGGTTTCATTGTTCATACTTTTGTTTTAACATCCTTCTTTATATAAAATATATTATTATCACAATTCTATTAACAAACGCAAGCTTTTTGCTGTAATTTTTGAAGATAAGTGCAAAAAGAGTACTATCAAGTTTTAAATATTTGAGTCTCTGGATTTATTTTATGCTTTTCGGTGAAATATAGAATTTTCCCGGTGAAATAAAAGTGGTATTTCACTGTTTTCAAACAGTGGAATACCATTGTTATTTTAACTGATTTTTTCACGTTGGTACCCAAACGCACATAACATACTAAATGAGAACGTTTAGAAAACGGACTCAAATTTGTATATTTGACGTCACATCATATACCAGCGGTTTTGGCGCCAATTCTTGCAACTTTTCTGTCAAATTCACGCAAATTTTGCACTTAAAGCATAAAATAAAAAGAAAATTTTTTTTAACCAGTGAAAGATAGAAATATATCTCACTCGTGAACTCCGGAATTACATATTTTCACTCGTAGCTTCGCCACTCGTGAAAATTTGAATTCCGTTGCTCACTCGGTGAAATATATTTCTATCTTACACAGGTAAACACAAATATCCTCTATAATTTAGCGCGCGTTCACACTGTCAAAAGGTGTTGTTTGATACCATTTACCCGGTCTTGTTGCACTAGCTCAAGCTCATGTTGTTCATCTTAAAAAGTCCATGTTACCGACGATCAGCCATATATTTTGATATGAGCAACCAAGATTTGTGACAATGTCTTTCCACTGGGGTGGGGTTGTCGTGTTCTAGACCTTATAGGTGTAAATTTTAATAGCTTACCAAATGAGTTAACATTTCATAATTTATGTTTTTAGATTAAGAGCATCCTTCTTAACACCCATGCTCATATACGAACTGCGCATAAAGCGGAATTACACAGAATCAACGATCTTTCTGATAATTTATTGTACAGATTATTTTATAAGGTTATTAGTTTTTAGTTATTGAATTCAAAAGTAATGTCGGTAATCGATATTAAATTATCACAAATTTAACACATTTGGTTCGGCAAAACTTTTTTTTTCTTTTATGAGCTCTTTTACGTTCTATAGTTTATATATACTCTATTGCAAAAGAAGTGCACACTTTCTTTTCGGTGATTGTGCATTACATATTTTCTTAATGCCTAAATATTTGGTATCAACATTGAGAATAGACATAGATAGTTTAACTAGAATTTAAATGATTTAATCTTAATTTTGATGCCAAATATTTTGACTTCAAAAGAGCAGTTAAAGAAAAATCACCATATCAAAGTACATACTTTCTTTTGGAATAGAGTAAAGGTTAAAGAAAATGGTTATTATCTTGGCAATAGCATGCACTTATTTGAATTGGCCAAAAAACTGTGCCTTAAACACATTTCGATAAACGAAAAACTTCCTTTTTGATTTAGGAATCTAAAGTGTTCCTCTTAAAAACGAACGTTACTTACTCAAAATGACGGAATCGCGAACGTTTATATTTGCGGCGTCAAAATACGACGTGTGGTGTACTTCGTCAGATCGCGACAAATTATTCGACGGTGAACGTTTTTGAAAATTGACTATGGAATTGAAAATATATTGTTCCTGAACATATAAAAAAATTGCAAAATCATTTAAGACCGATTTTTTCTAATTGGACTTAAAACGTGAAATATCGACGAAAACTCGAAATTTCCAAACATCCAATTTTTGTTATTCAGTTTACAATTTTAAAGAAATGTATCATGTTTTTCCCATCAGCATGAAAGAAATCACTAACATGATCATTCTGTTTGGTTAAATTGTCTCTATGCGTCACTATTTTAGTTTAAAAATGAAAAATACGGCGATTTTACGGCCATTGACAGAGCGTCAAAAACGTGCGAAGATGGTGTTGTTTGCGACGTCATGTACAGTGACAGGATTTATAACTCTCAAAACCAATGTTCAGTTCGTATCAGGAATATCATGAATTTTCATTTGATACCAAATTCCATTATTTTCTCGATTTTTTTAAAGGTACATTCCACCTTAAGTACTTATCAAATGCCAACACTGATGCAAGTAACTCTATGTAGATAAACAAGACTTAATCGGCACACCTGAAATAACTCTTCCAACTAAAAAATGAAAATATTAATCATGAACCAGTTTAAAACTACGTAAGATTTGATAAAAATTGTTGTCATTTTTACAGAAGTAATGTTGTAAACAAAGCACTTAAAACTAATTGCATATTTGATAAAACCTAAATAATCTATTTATGAAATTCTGATTTCATCTGAAACTTCCTGCTTCCTCGTCACATAAAGGAAATGGAGTAGGCGAAGTAACTTTAATCGCAACATGATAAGTCAACAACTGTACTATCAGACATCCATTTATTATTTACAACAAATATTTAACTGTGTGGAGACCTTGAAAGATTTCCATTAAAAACATAAGTTAATAATTTAAAATGAATTTAATGCACAATTAATTAATGCGCATCTGTATTTACTCTGAATTGATAATAAATGTGTAAAACGTTTGCATAATATATATGATAATTGGAACACGCCACGGGAAAACGAACCTTCGGTCATTCTTTGTGACATTTAAGTTTTTACTATATGTAGCATAAAGTTAGATTTATTGATTTATTTTCTCATATTTTAAAGTGTTTTTGTTAGACATCTTGATAATAAAATGGTAATTTAACCGCGAAATGCAATAAAATAAATGTCCTCTGTTCAACCTTGTGTCACGATTTGACGTAACTGTCCCACTTTTCCCGCGACGAGCACCAATATCAGTATGCTAAAGGAAGAATATTGGTTTTAAAATTTAAAGAATTCAACGAAAATTAAAAAAATTACAAAAGGAAACTTGTCGATGATGACTCACATTTAAATTTAAAACAAAAAGAAACCTGGCAACAACACAGTCAGAATCAAAGTAAAATCAAACATATATAATGATGTTGTTGATATTTCTTTAGTTACTTTGTGTCATTCTCTCTTTGACGGATTCTAAGGACTTTGCAGGAGCTAAATTTGTATATTTTATATTTAAGCCAAGCAATATTCTGTCACCAAATACTGCAAAGGTTCTATCTGACATTTTGGCCGAAATGAAGATTTTCACGTTTTTATGACTGATTTATCCATAGGCAGCTTTTGTAAAAATCTCTATGCTAGTTAATTATTATTATCACCGATATAATGATAAGAAATCAAACGTACATAGTAATTATTCCTGCATTTTCCAAAATCAGTAAATGGTAATAGGCTTTCCTGGCAAATAGGTCCTCGTAAACTTTATTTAACGGTACATCTGTGCTTTGTCCCTCTATAGCAAGGGCCTTTTATGGGAGCCTTTCCTCAGAAAGATGCTTTAAAATCATGCATTTACCTCATAAAAGTAACCTTAAATCAGGTTGTTTTTTTTTTATTCGCATTAAAGAAAAAAAACGATATATTACTGAAAGTTAAAGGGCATGGATACCTTGCCCGGGGAGTGAAAAAGGCCTTGGGTGTTAATAAAATGCGAAATAAATTGATCTATTTGCCTAAAAGGACCTGTTCATCCAAAACAAACTTATCAGATGAGACATATACACATGTGTTATCAATTAATGATGGTTGTATAATTATAAAAAGTGCAATATGCATATCAGGAACCGACACACTCACAAAACAGCCTCCCCACGCAGCGAAAAAGAAGGGAGGAAAAAAGAGCATGTTGTTATAAGTATATCAATTCAAATTAGACGCCACAAACAATTAACGAAATAGAGAACCCTTGAGTTACCGCCTTGGAACGGTCAGTGGCAAAAAAAATTCCACTGGGGGTTTAAACCAGGTTCTAGGGTGCCAAACCTCACACTTGCCCCAACAGGTTCTCATATCAACAAAAAAGTACAATTTGTCTTGGTGAAATGATTCCAAGAGTTGCATTTCGTAGACATAGTTTTGCTCAGTTAAAACTAAATGTAATAGTAACATCATTATCATTTTGCCAAGGATCGACCAGTCGCTATTTTAGCCAATCAGATGCTTGAGATTTGAGACTGGTTTCTGATCTCAGTTTTATAATCTTCAGGTCTGGTTGGAAAAAAAGGTGAAATATGCATATCAGGAATTGCCACATTCAGAAAAAAACAGCCTCCCCACACAGTCAAGAAGAAGAGAGGGGGAGAGAGCATGGTTAATAAAATAATCAGTTTCAAAAAGGACGCCACTAACAAAAAACAAAAATGAGAACCCGAGGGGTTACCGCCTTGGAACGGTCAGTGGCAAATCAAATTGCCACTGGGGGTTTAAACCAGGTTCTAGGGTGCACCAACCTCACACTTGCCCCAACAGGTTCTCGTATCACAAGACAAGTACAAATTGTCTTGGTTAAATAACTCCAACCCACCCATCAGCTCAACAATGTTGTATGCAAAAGCATACAAACATAAAAAACATAAGAAGCTAATAGCATTGCAAAGCCAAAGGGCGGGTACTCAATGATCTTTCCGAGACCAGAGCATCTGGAGTAAAATCAGCAAGAACACGATGACAGGGATAAAAGAAACAAATCGAGCTTCTAGGTTCTTTTAAGAAAAGATTTCCCAATTAACCTTCATAAACTCTTAAACCCCTGCAACCTTCGTGCAATCAATGAGGTAAGCATAATGATCAACTGTAGAAGGGTTAATCCTTAGGCCTGCAGAGCGCTGTAAAACATCATGTTGGTAACCTTTCTTTTTAAATTTACAGATGGTTTTTACGAATAACCGGGAGAAATTAACACTGCCTTTTATCTTTTTAAGTTTATAAATTAAATCTCCATAAAAAACAGGTTGTGAAATACCTTGTTGCAAAAGTGATTTTGAACTGCATTTGTATTTATGAATTAAATCTGGGTATCGGCGAAAAAACTTGCAAAAGGTTTTCCTTAATTTGTGATACCGATAACCTTGTTTTAAAAGTTTTTCTGTAATGCAAAGATTACGTTCATTGAAATCATTAACATTGTCGCACGCTCTTGAAAAGCGAACAAGCTGTGAGATATAAACCCCATAAGATGTTGCACGGGGAACATCGCCGTCTAAAAACGGAAAATTTACTATATTAAAATTAAAATCATCTCTTTTATCATAAATTTTAGTAGTGACATAACCATTTTCAATGGACAGATTTAGATCGAGAAAGTTTGCTTGCTTTTCTGAAGTGTTCGCTTTGTTAAGTTGAGGAAGCACAGATCTCAAGATCCTGCAAAATGATAAATTTCATGTTGCTACAACCTCGCAATACACAATTTAGCCCTTTCTTTCATAGATACAACTTTGGGCTAACAGTGTATATCTAGTTCAGCCAGCACATCGTCTCCTGAATGTAACGAAGCTCTAACTATCATTTTCAAGGTTTCGAGAAAACTGCTTCTAAAGGTTTATACACTCGTATCTCCTTTGTTTTTAAATTGAAAAGAAAGTATATTAGAGTAATCAATTTTTCATGAAGATGTTGAATATGAAGTTATTAATATATATTTTGCATTGAATAAAAAGATATTTATATATTTGTGTTTGGAGATAGAGCTTTTTGATACAAATTTTAATTTATTTGTTAAAGATACTTTGCTCTATCAAGATAGAATTAATGAAGGAATTCTTGCTAATTTGACTCCAGGGCCTCTGGTCTCGGTAGAATGACCGAGTACTCGCTCCTTTGGCTTTGCAATAATATAAGCTTCATATGTTTTACTAGTATATGTCTGTGTGCTTTTGCATGCAGCATTGGTAAGCTGATGAGTGGGTTGAATTTATTTCACCAAGACAACTTGTACTTGTTCATTGATATGAGAACTAACTGTAGCAAGTGTAAGGTTGGTGCACCTAAGAACCTGGTTATAAATCCCTAGTGGCATATTGTTTTGCCACTGACCGTTCCAATGCGGTAACAGCTCGAGTTCTTATTTTCGTTAATTGTTTGTGGTGTCTTATTTAAAATTAATATTCTTATAACAACAAGCCATTTTTCCCTCTCTTTTGTCGCTGCGTGTCTGTGTTTTCTGAGTGTGACTATTCCCAGTTTGCGTATTTCAATTTTGCATAATGAGTTGAAACTGCCTATTTACATGTCAGGGTGAAATACTTCTAAGTATATTGATCGTTTTACCTAGCTTTCATCATGAGTTTATGGTATGCTGTTATTATTATACAAATATCAGTACATTGTTGGTATTTTTAATAGAACACTAAACCCCAACCCTCATAATTTGTCTTCGATTATTTTAAGTGCATTTTAGTTTATCATTTCCAAGAAAATCTGCATTATAATTGTGTTGTTTTTCGTGTCAAGATTACGTCTGATAAACAAGATCATAAAAGAAACTGTATGCTTGATATATTTATCGTAATTTGTCTATATGAATGTTAAACGTCATTGGTTCATGTTGATATTTTGATTATATGCATGACTGGTGCAGTAAATATCAGTTGTGTCAAGGAAACAATGTTTGCATCGTTATTATTTTATTTGCACTGTGAATTAGTATTGATTTCAGTTTGATGTGAAAATCTGAAAATTTTCGAAAATGGAATTTTAATTGCTTCTTCTTATTTAGAAATGTGTTAAATAAACTTTGTATTTCAAATATGCTAATATAAACTGACTCTTCATTTAATTATGACAGTAAAGTTGTCGCACCGAACTTAAACCAGTGTTGTTATCAATCCAGCCCATTGTCGGCCATTGATCACGATACTTGTGTAAATATCGACTTGCGCTCATCCCTAGGCAAGGCGACGTGGAAGAAATGTGCATTTTCATCCCTGCACATGAACAGGCTCAATCAATCCGAGCCTGCAATATTTTAATATGTTTCGTGATCAATGTCTCTCAAAGTGTCTTTTTCATCTATTTAGTTAACACAAAATATTTTTTGTGTCGTATGGCGCCTTAAAACGCCTCCATACAATCAGTTTCGATGTTCCCTTCTTATCTATTTAAAAACGCGATTTGCACAATAGTTCGATGTAACATATTTATCGTACTGGGTACTCGAATCAATTATTTAATTTCTATTTCCGATAAAGATTTTAATCAAAGTGAATACCGTTTTACAATAGGGATTTTAATATATTTACTCTGGATACAAAATGAAAATTAATTGTGGCCCATGGTCCCTATGTTCTTGGTGCCGAACCCCAATCCAAAACAATTGAGATATAACATGTTTCTAGATCGGCACCTTTGAAGGGCTTACTACATTCTACCTCAGCACGTTCATCGATAAAAAGAAAATGATCAAAATCTCAATAATGGCATAATGTAGTTCAATTAACCTGTGCACAATTGAGTGTTACTAGTGTATTTTTACATACGGTAAGACAGGTCAGAACATAGATTTAAAAATTCCCTAAACTTCTATTTACAACACAAAACACCATTTTAAATGCCCAAATGAGTAATATGATACAACACAATAAATTCTTGTATCCCCGTGACTTGCATATGTAAACGTTATGAGATATTAGTAAAAATGTGTTTGACCTTCGATTTTCTGGTCCCGTAGACGGATGATAATCATTGATTTCTCTTTAAGTTGTTAAAAGTTCTTTACAAAATACACACCATTTTTTGTCAGTATCATTATAGTCACATGGGAATTTAAAATGATGTTTTGTATTTGTTAGTTTTATAAATTTATGTAAATAGAATTTAAGGATTTTTTAGGTCTAACTTTTTTCTTTACTTTTCTAAAGTGTCTTAGCGTACATGAATGCATATCTGTATTGGCTATCATGAATCTAGACGAAATAAGGCAGCGCTGTTGTTGATACTATAGGCAAACCCAAAGAAAGAAGTTGAACTGCCCACAAATAACTGAAACATTGTCAATGTTAAACACTGCATAAACCGACAGAAACAACACTAAAACATATTGCTTTGTTGTTGATTCATTTGCTTTGTTGTCTGTCAAACAAAAACCAAATAAAAGAACAATACAACATTTTGTTCTTTTGGTTTTTGTGGTGTTTGACACAAATCTAAGGAAACAACAATACAACACATTGTTGTAAAAAGGTGAAATATGAATATCAGGAATCGCCACATTCAGAAAAAACAGCCTCCCCACACAGTCAAGAAGAAGAGAGGGGGAGAGAGCATGGTTAATAAAATAATCAGTTAAAAAAAAAGACGCCACTAACAAAAAACAAAAATGAGAACCCGAGGGGTTACCGCCTTGGAACGGTCAGTGGCAAATCAAATTGCCACTGGTGGTTTAAACCAGGTTCTAGGGTGCACCAACCTCACACTTGCCCCAACAGGTTCTCGTATCACAAAACAAGTACAAATTGCCTTGGTGAAATAACTCCAACCCACCCATCAGCTCAACAATGTTGCATGCAAAAGCATACAAACATATAAAAATAAGAATTTAATAGCATTGCAAAGCCAAAGGGCGGGTACTCAATGATCTTTCCGAGACCAGAGCACCTGGAGTTAAATCAGCAAGAACACGATGACAGGGATAAAAGAAACAAATCGAGCTTCTAGGTTCTTTTAAGAAAAGATTTCCCCATTAACCTTCATAAACTCTTAAACCCCTGCCACCGTCGTGCAACCAAAGGGGTAAGCATAATGATCAACTGTAGAAGGGTTAATCACTAGGCCTGCAGAGCGCTGTAAAATATCATGTCGGTAACCTTTCTTTTTAAATTTACAGATGGTTTTTACGAATAACCGGGAGAAATTAACACTGCCTTTTATCTTTTTAAGTTTATAAATTAAATCTCCATAAAAAACTGGTTGTGAAATACCTTGTTGCAAAAGTGATTTTAAACTGCATTTGTATTTATGAATTAAATCTGGGTATCGGCGGTAAAACTTGCAAAAGGTTTTCCTTAATTTGTGATACAGATAACCTTGTTTTAAAAGTTTTTCTGTAATGCAAAGATTACGTTCATTGCAATCATTAACATTGTTGCAAGCTCTTGAAAAGCGAACAAGCTGTGAGATATAAACCCCATAAGATGTTGCACGGGGAACATCGCCGTCTAAAAACGGAAAATTTACTATATTTAAATTAAAATCATCTCTTTTATCATAAATTTTAGTAGTGACATAACCATTTTTAATGGACAGATTTAGATAGAGAAAGTTTGCTTGCTTTTCTGAAGTGTTCGCTTTGTTAAGTTGTAGTTCTTTAGGATAAATTTTATTAACAAGTAATGGAAAATGGTTATTGTCTATATTTAATAAATCATCAAGGTACCTTTAGGTGTTGTTAAAAGCTGTAATTATATCATCTTGATGTTCAGTAGAAAGAGATAACATAAAGTCTCTTTCATAACAGTATAAAAACAGATCAGCAACAAGGGGTGCACAATTAGTACCCATTGGGATGCCTATTACTTGTTTATAAATAGAGGTACCGAATCTAACATAAATATTATCCAGTAAGAAAGTTAGCGACTCTATAAGGTCTTGACAAGTCCATAAGGTATAATTATTATAAGAACCATCTGTAAAAAATGCCCTATGTTATTGTGTTATTGTGTTATTTCTTTTGGTTTATGAGGCGTTATACTTTGGTTTGTGAGGTGTTATACGTGTACAAATCAATCAAAACAAACATAAAACACACTGTTGTTGTTTCTTTTAGTTTATGGAGTGATTTACACACTGTCAGATTGATCTGAACAACAATACAACACAAATCGAAATGACAGAACTTAACAAATCACAACAAACAAAAACACTGTTTGTACTTCGTAACTTGAATAGCTTTTGAAGAAAGAAAAAAATATGTTAGATTTTCCCAAAATGTGAAATTATACCTTAAAAATGTTTTTTTTTGCAAGGAGAAGTTACTGGGCACAAATCAAACCCAGCAACTACTGCTGTGGAAATGAGAAATGTGATAGAAGATGGAAAAAAGAAGTTTTCCACATGTGAATGGCTTCAACCTAGCCAAGTCACATCATACTTCTCTCGCCTTGCATTGAACCATCGTACAGATAAATAAAAAAGCCAGCTTCTGTAGAAAAAAAAAACTCAGGAAAATAAAAATGACATAGATAATGAATGTGATGAAGTGAAAGCCATCCTAAATGAGATAGAGAAACATAAAGATGACAAAGTTGAAGTGTAAATATTTGTACTTGGAGAAACAAGGTTAGCTTCTTTCGGCAAGTTGGATATATCTCAATTTCTACAGAGAACATTGGCATGAAAGTTAATACACCTACCCAACAGCTCACAGGTCATAACCATGTCAAGTTACATTTCTCTGGGTACCTTATTTCTGGGATTATCTCCCCTTATTATACTCAGAAACATTGTTAACCTGTTTTGACAAGTTGGATATTTCTCAATTTCTTCCCAGAGATTTGACATGAAAGTTTACAAACTTACTTTACAGTGCATAGGTTATTACCCTAACAAGTCACATAACTCTGGCTCTCTTATTTCTGGGGTTATCTCCCCATTTTGTACTTAGAGAACTGGTTGACCTGTTAATGTTAGTTGATATTTCTCAATTTCCAAAAAGAGAATTGGCATTTAAGTTTATACATTTTCTAAATAGTGCACAGGTCATGGCCTGACGAGTTATGTAATACAGGCTACCTTATTTCTAAGGTAACCTGCCTTTTTATACTTAAAATAAGAAATAGTTAAACTGTTATAACAAGTTGGATATTTTTTTCAATTTTATTAATGTGCCTGTAATCAATGCCAACCCTCCCAATACTTGCATTGTCACTGTGTGCACTTAATGCCTAGGCATTTATTACATTTAGTAAATGTAAATGTTTTTTTTTTTCTAGAATAGTCTGTACTTTATAATCTTAGATTATAGGTTTCATTACTTGATTTTTACGTTCAATTCGTTTTATGCACAGGCTCTTGCAGCATAAGGTTATTTACAATATATAGAACTAACGTGTGATTTAAGTTGCTGTTTTAACACTGTGCTGTAATTTTAAATTTGTATCATGAAAAACTTTGCTATCGGGGCATATGTGGTTTCATAACAAAGCTTCGTCTTTAGTTAGACATCCATCTTATAAAAGTCTTT